>OX402008.1:602500-816150 GCA_947859395.1 Eupithecia insigniata | reverse complement strand
GTTTCCTATATGAGCAAAACATTATTTTCTTGAATTTAGAATTTTATTGTTTCAGTTTTCGACACATTATTATCTCAAATTAAGAGGATATATTCTGAATAGAAGAAATAAACACTGTCTCTGGGCAACAGGGACAAGTTTCTTGACTTCTAAAACATTACATTTTTTGAACAGAAATAATAAATTATGTTGAGTGTAGAATTATTGTTTATTTTAGTCAAGAGTATAATTATTTTGTTGGAAAATGCGTTTAACCTTGTTTAGAAATTACGTAAGTCTTATCTCGAAAATCCTCTGAGAATGAAAGTTTTGTCACTTTGAACCAAAACCGCAGAATCTTAATCGAAGATTTGTTTAAGTTGGTAGAAAAAAACTTTTAAGCTTAGTTTCTTGAACCGAAATAATTTTGCGTTCAGTTAAAAACTAAGGCATCTCATACAAATAATGCAACTTCTTCAACGAATTTTAATAATAATCTTAAATCAAATAACCATTTATTTCATACAAAAGCTACATTTATCTTTGGTGGATATTTTCTGTGCGTTCTTTAAATAATATAATTTGCTTAACTCAAGCATTGAAAACCTTAAGTGGAGAGTAATGATGATTTTGAGTCGAGAAAGCACATTTTTAGGGTGAGAACATTAATATTTTTAATTCAAATAACCAGAGGTTTCCTCCTAAAACCTAATTTATCTTAGGTGGATACTTTCAGTGCCTTCTTTAGATAATATAATTTGCTTAACTCAAGCATTTAAAATTTTAAGTGGACAGTAATGACGATTTTTATTTGAGAAAGCACATATTTAGGCAGAGTACATTAATATTCTTAATTCAAATAACCAGGGCTTTCATACTAAAACCTAATTTAACTTAAGTGGAAATTTTCATTGCGTTCTTTAGATAATATAATTAGCTTAACTCAAGCATTTTAAATACTAAGTGGAGAGTAATGATAGTTTTCATTTAAGAATGAAGATTTTAAGGTAAGTATATTCATATTCTTCATTCAAATAACCAGAGATTTCATACTAAAACCTGATTTATCTTTGGGGGATATTTTTCTGTGCGTTCTTTAAATAATATAATTTGCTTAACTCAAGCATTAAAAATCTTAAGTGGAGAGTAATGATGATTTTGAGTCGAGAAAGCACATTTTTAGGGAAACAACATTAATATTTTTAATTGAAATAACCAGAGGTTTCGTCCTAAAACCTAATTTATCTTAAGTGGAAACTTTCAGTGCGTTCTTTTGATAATATAATTTGCTTAACTCAAGTATTTTAAATATTAAGTGGAGAGTAATGATAGTTTTCAATGGAGAAAGAAGATTTTTAAGGTGAGTATATTAATATTCTTAGTTCAAATAAACAGAGGTTTCATACTAAAACCAGATTTATCTTAGGTGGATACTTTCTGTGCGTTGTATAGATAATATAATTAGCTTAGCTCAAGTATTTAATTTTTGAAGTAAGACTGTATGAGATTTGGTTAGGAATTCCTCTTTAGTTGAAAGTATTATTTTTATTAATTTGAAAATCCGGGAAGCAAAATCGGTACGCGGAATATCCTAATATTAATTAAAATTATTTTGACAATTGAATGCATTGTGGCATTTCAAAATCGACTATTTTGATCTACGTCAATAGAGCCAATGGGACTTGTCAAAATAATTGTCATGCCTACCGGATTTTCAAATTAATAAAAAATGATATTTTTACATAAAAAAAGTGTAATTCATGTCATATGTCAATACAAATCTTGTACAATCATATTAGGTAATAAAAACTTGAGCTAAGCAAATAATATGCTATAAAGAGCGCACAGAAAGTACATATAACACCTATGATACATCCAGTTTAAGCACGAAACCACCGGCTATTTAAATTAAGATTATTAATATACTCACCTTAAAAATCTGCTTTCTGGTAGGTATGTCCAAAATCTGTAAAATGAAAGTAAACAACAATTAATATATTGACACAAAGTTTATTAAAATATGAAACTTTTGGCCTGGCCAAAAACACAAAACAATCACAAACATAATAGAAGTATTTTTAAAAACTACCATAATCATATTCCTAAAATTAAACTCACAACACAGACAAAAACCTTAGTTTAAGTTTCAAATGGTGGGAACTATCCAGTATGGGCATGCAATGCAACTAAAGCTAGAATCACACTATGCCAACTCAACGTGACGCGTAGCGTTACGTTGAGCAACAAAATGTATGGTGCCAATTAGGCTTCTGACACCACGCGTCACGTTGAGCTGGCGTAGTGTAATTTCAGCTTCATACATGAAAACAATTTAATGTGAGCTTTAGATAAATCGACTTCGTCTAGTGATAATATCATTTAATTACAAAAAAAAAAAAAAATTTGAATATAATTTTGAGTAAGTTGTGAGTAAGTGATTAGGCGCCGGCCGGTGTGGCAGGTCAACCTACAACTAATACCTTTTACCAATAACATCTTAAATCTACATACATACTTTGCTTCATTTACAATTTGTTAAATTATCAAAACTTGGCCTTGGCAAGGTACACGACAACCACAAAAACAATATAAGCAAGTTTAATGTTTCTAAAATTATAACATAATTTATCAAGTTAATAAAACTTACAGTCTTGCCAACGTACACAACAAACACAAAAATAATAGAAGTATTATTGAAAAGTACCTTAAACATGTTCCTAAAACTAAACTCACAACACAGACAAAAACATCAGTTTAAGTATAAAGTGGTGGAAAAATAGACTGCCCAGTATGGACATGCAACTAAAGCTAGAATCACACTATGCCGATTACATCAGAGCAACGCGCGCTAGGTTGCCCTAATGTTATCAGCTCCATACAAAATGTATAGTACCGATTAGGTTTCTGACGCCACGCGTCACGTTGAGCTAGCGTAGTGTGATTTCATCTTCATACATGAAAACAATTTAATGTGAGCTTTAGACAAATCGACTTCGTCTATTGATATTATCATTTAATTACAAAAAAAATAGTTTATCTACAAAATTTTAGATAAACTATTTTTTTAATAAGAGTAAGTTAACAATAGGTGGCGTGCGGTGTGGCAGGCAACCAATAAATAATAAAATTTTCATCATTAACATTTTAAATCAACATACATACTTTGCTTCACTGTGTGAATTATATTTGGCGTCAAACTGCAACAATCATGTAAGTGAACGACTTTTGAAACATTTGTTTCACAAACAAGATAAGCCATAAAATGTGAAGAGTAATCTAGTGTTTCTAAAACTGTACAAACGAAGTTAACCTTTTTATTACATTTATTAATTAAAACATGTTTAATTTTGTAAAACACGGGGATATCTTCCTCAAACTTATGCAAAACCACATTCATTTTGGAATAGTTATAACCATTGATCTCAACGAAATCAAAACAATCAAAAACATCTTTGTCGTAAAAGTTTGACGTGTCATCATATTTAATTTTTTTACCATAACTTATGTGATCTGTAAGTCCAGTGCGCAGTCTTTGAAAAATTGTCAATTGATGTTTGGTTGCCAGTGTCAATGGCAGGTTTTTGCGATTAGCCATAGATTGTGCAATTTTTTTGAGTTCCCTGTGTTTTGTTTCGAACTTAAACGCACTTGCAAGAATAGGAGGGCCAAGCTTTGCTATAATTCTTGAGTAGTGAAGAAGGAAGTGATGCTTTGGTTTTAATGAGCAACTGAATATTTCAATTAAATTTTCCATGTAACTTTCAAGTAAGTTATTTAGGTAGTCTAGTAATTCTGACGTAAACGTTTGAGAAGTTAATGTATCTGTTATTTCTAATAATTGTAAGTAGAGGCACCATACTGGATCACTATTCGGAATAAATTCTCCTACTATGTATCTAAGATTTCTAACCAAACACAGCATTTCAGATGCTGAGAAAATAATCTGACCGTTTAGCAAGTGTCTCTTTAAAACCGGTGGAGGCTTATTTTTTTCATTTTTTAAATAGGTAAAATATTGTATTCTAGAATTCAAATTATCTAGTTCAAAAAATTCCAAATCTATTAAGTGTGTGATTATCAAACACATATCATAACGAAGTATACCTTCGCACAAGTCATGCATGACATCACATGTCAAGTTGTTATAAACATGAAAATAACTTAATGCATGCCAAATACATTCTTGCTTAATACCAACATTATTAATGCAATGTGCCTCATAATCATGTTGTTTCCTTATATTTTCGGGTCTTTCTTTAGTATCAACTTTTGTTTGTGCTTTAGGGGTTGTACATATACGACAAAAGTTGTTTGAGGAAAAACTTTCATGGAACCCTAAAATTGAGTTGAGACCTAAATTATCACCAGCCAGTATCCCTAATGCGAACTTTACAGTAACTGAAGTTGAATGATCAAATTTTACACTGATTCCTTCTTTGTATAAAAAATTTAATTCTTCAAGCAAAGGTCTAAATGTAGATTCATTACCAAAAGCAACTCTATCTTGCGCGTAAAACAATAACACCGGCCAAATATATTCCAAGCGACTACTATAATTTGGAGGAATCGAGGATATGGTAACGTACACTGCCCCAATTTTTTGGCTGCCAGAATGGCTGCCCAAGGGATTACCAGATTCGAAGTCGTCATAATAAACCGTTAAAGGAATTATGTTTTCATTGTCACAATTACGTTTTGTTTCTTGCCAAGAAGTGCTGTTTACAATGTTTCTTAGTACATTAGAATCGTTAGCAACATTTTTTTGATAATTTAATATGGTTGTCAGTACATCTGGAACTTCAAGAAAAAGTTTTAGATATTCCCGCAACGGAATAAAATATGAAAGTCTGTTCTTTAAGACCATCGCAACATTTCCATGTTCCTGTCTACTATCTTGAGATACGCCAATTGTTTTTGGAACAGGTTTTACATATGTGTCCAGTTTTTTTAAGTACGTCGTTCTTTTATAATCAGTATTAAAATGACTGAAAGCATCCTGAAGTGCTGTTATCATCAAAAAATGTTCTTTTGAATCTTTTAACGAATTTTTCAATATATAAAACGGTTCTGATATGATCAAATTTGAGACTAATTCAACAACAGATTGTATTATGTTTCTGGGTAAACTAGAAATATTATGTAATTCAGTCATAAAGGTTGTAACTGCGTCATTAACTTTTGATACATATTCATATAAATTTGTAACTACTTTATCACAATTATCATCAGATTTTTGTTGTTTTAGATCTTCACAAAAAGTCGTTGTATCTGTTTCGTAATTTCTTACAGTATTTGCATCAGAGCATTCAGGTAACACATTATTACTACTAGCAGCATTTTGCTCGTCAATGATATTATGGTAAGATATAAAATGCTTTTTTAATCCACTTTTAGAATGATACAGTCTTTTACAGTTCTCTTCAGGGCACGGGAAATAATTAGTAATATTATGAGCGTATCGCAAATGGTAGAAATAAGGTTGAAAACTTTCATAAACATTATGACACTTGAGACAATTCAACATGTTGAGAGTATTTCGCTTAACATTAAGATTAAAATAACACATTAAAATAAGGTCAGTTATAGATTTATGCGCTATGCCTCATATTAAATGCCCTACCTAATGTTCACAACCCTAAGCTATATACTTTGAGCTATGGACAATACATCTGATATGTACGGCACTATCTTGTCATACTTTGTTACGAATCCGTAAACGCATCTTTGTATTAATAAATACAAATGCGCAGCAGCGGCAGGGTAGCTGGCGTGGAGAGCATGATAGCTCTTGAACAACGTGTCGAAAGCCTTCGTTGCAGATTCAAACCTGTATTTCACCTTGTCGATGACCAGATAATATTTACAGCTGTTATCTCCAGCAGACCCACATTTAATGAGAAACGGTTGCAAGGTTTGCTTTTGTTTGTGTGCTGCTGTTGCAAGGTCTTCAATTTTTTTTGTAATGTCTCCAAAATTCTGAAACAAGTAACATTATTATTAACTTAAGTCTATAAAAAACCATGTGCTACCGTTTTGGTATGGTATGGTGCAAAACTATTAACACACAGAAAAATTAATTCTGCTTTTAATGTACAAATACATAGGTTTTGGGTTACAAATTTCATCATCTTCATCATCATCATCATATCAGCCTGCAGAAGTCCAATGCTGGACATAGGCCTCCCCCATAGATTTCCTGAAAGAACGATTTTGAGCCTACTCCATCCACCGGCTTCCCGCAATCTTCACAATGTCGTCGGTCTATCAGGTGGGAAAGGTCGTCCTACATCCTACTTCGACTTCCGGGTCGTGATCGCCATTCGAGAACCTTTATTCCCCGGCTGTCCGTTCTGCGAACTATATGGCAATTAATTATTTATCCAGTCAAGGGAATCGAACCCGCATCCTTATGAGCCGAAACAGACAAAAAAAATATGAGCCGACCTAGTTAACTACAACTCCACACAGGCAGTATAGACAGAAACAGAAACACACAGAGTTCAAACCCATAATACCCCTTTTTTGTTGGGCGGTAAAATTAAACTTACTTCAATTTCAACGATGAAATTTTGTACGCATTCCAATGTAGTAAATTTTGTTTTTTTATTTAATCTCCCTCTTGGAGGGATCAGGTAGCACAGCAGTTTTATCTGATCAGCAACTTTTAGATCTGAAACAATATTAGACAATGACAATAAGTAATTAAAAAACTAACATTCTGTTTACATTCTGTACTATAAGATAAAAATAAGTCACTTACCATCATCCGGTTTATGGCATATACTTTCGTATAAAAATCCTAAATTTTCATCCCTGGTACTATCAAATTTCATACTGATTACTTTGTTAATGAATGGGTGCCACTTTGTGTAAAAGTTCATAGATTTGTCCTGGTGTTTCTGCTCAAAATCCAAGTTGATCTGAAAAAAAAAAAACAGTAAAACTTTAAAAAAGTATCGGTAGTCCATGGGAAAATTACAAATAAAGCTGAATTTAACATTTTATAGTTTTCATTTTAAAGTATTTTTGTGATTTAATAGTTAATGTGACAGTTCCCAAATATTAGAAGGAACTAAAGCTACTAACCAACACCTCGCTCCTTGGATCATTTAAGATATTCCATTCTTCGATAAATTCCGTAACATTTTTTTGGTTAGCGAATTCCCTTTGAGGATAGGTTGAAATCCAATACTCAATAACTTGAGCCCAAGGTTCAGAATTGTTTCTTAGGAATGCTATTTTATCTTCTTGCTTATCTGCCAAAGACATGAAAAAACAATTACAGGATATTCAAGAACGTAGACGACATAGACGACGATGAAAGGAAAGTAATAATGATTCCGGTCGATGATTATGATGATGAAAACTCGACAAAGTGATGATAATAATAAGGGTGACTATGCAAACGACGGTAATGAATGATGGATGGGATGATGACTACGACTACTACGACAAACTATTTGCAATCAAGACAACTAAAAAAATTAAAACTACATAAAATAAAACTAGGAAGTAACTACTTCTGATAGTTACAAAAAAAAAATTTCAAAAAAACATTGCTAGACCAAAGTTTACTAAGAAACAGAACAAAAACATTTAAGTACATATATTATAATTAGGTATGTATGGTCCGATAATTTAATAATATTATAAATAACTGATATTTAGTATCTATACCTACTGACTCAATAGTATTTTGTGTCTGAATTGTCCAAGTCTACTATATATCTACAAGATAAAAGAATTGTATGCATGTCGTGTTTAAAAAAAAACCTTTCAGTTCTTCAATATGTTTGTTTTTTTTCGCATTTTCTCTCTCATCTGATTCTGCTTTACTTTTTCTTTTCTCGCCAGATTTGTGTAGAGTATTTCTTATTTTATCTACTAACTTGCCCTTCGCAAACAATGGTTTTCCAGAAATGGATTCATTTTTCTTAACTGGAGGAACAAAGTACGTTCCGCTACTCTCCTTAGGGAACAGGACAATTATTTTTCCTGTTATTATGTTGTATTCTTCATATGTAATTTTACTGAAAGTAGTTCAAACCTTAATATTCATTCTGTAGGATGCGCATAAGTAGTCTTTCTAAATGCTTGTGGAAAATACTCTAACAAGGTATCTCTATATTATTTTAGTCCACCCAAACAAATTCGCGGAAAACAGGTAGTACTTCCTACAGAAATCACTAAACTGGCGAGTAAAATTTTTTTGTTGATAAACAGGTATTTTTGAAACCAAGCTAGTATAGAATGAATACTCGGCACTGCGTAAGAAAAGACGTGACAAGACAAATCCAACAAGCCCAAACACGACCAGGTTATCATGTGTAGTTTAGAAGTTCCTATGAGCACCTTCCGTTTCCAGCATCAGACCAGCTCGATGGTGCCATAAGATAATATTACCCGACAAAACAAATCAAATGAGCCCAAACACGACAACGCTATCATGTGTAGTTGAGAAGTTCCTATGACGACCTTCCGTTTCCAGCATCAGACCAGCTCGATGGTACCATAAGATAATATTACCCGACAAAACAAATCAAATGAGCCCAAACACGACAGGCTTATCATGTGTTGTTTAGGAGTTCCTATGACAAGAAAGTCTCACCATAATAAAATAATCCTATCGGATGGTACGGGACTGGCAATATAAAAAGTAAAGTAAAACTCATTGGTTGAGCTCTACCTTCTGCGCTGTAAGCTGTGGGTTCGATCCCCCATGCAAAACAAATATCTGTGTGCTGAACATAGATGTTTTTTCTGTTTCTGTGTGTTAATAAGACTTACCTAAGATAGTATATTATAGTAATTATGTATTTACAAAAAAAGTGTATAGGAATTCTATCATTTTCTCTGGTTCCCATAATACAAGCTTTGCTTAGTTTAGGGCTAAATGACGCTGTGTGAAATGGCACCAATATTATTTAAAGTAGGTACTTACTGGTTAACAACCCTGGTAAATATATGTCTGACGATAATATCCACCAACTGATTCCTGTGCTTATTAGTTAGTGTATTATGTAAATTGTAGTAGGTAATTATACTGTTCCCACATGGTGATGTACTGAGAAGTGTTTTTAGATCAAAGTCCGGGAAAGGTGGCCTTACAGTTGAAAATAGATTTTCAATTGATATATTATCCAAATCGCCTAGTTCATCGTTAGTATCACTCGTTACAGACTTTGTTGTGAGAGTGGTTTCAGTATCCGTCTGAAAAAAATGAATTCCATTAAGTTTATAGTTTCATTTGCTGAATAAAACAAATTCCAACAACCCACATCTTGTGGTGCTGCCACACTGGCTGTTATAAAATGTTTACAAACCTTTTATCACACTATTTTACTTTAAATAAAGACTAAAATTAATTATAAACATTATAGAACAGGCAGTGTGGCAGGAGTAAATTTCAAGAAAAACCCAACATCTGAACCCTGGGTAACAAATACTAGTACCTAGTATTCAATTTTAAATAGGATCCGACAAGTATGCAATATCATACAATCTAGCAAAACATTTCCTCTTCCACAAATATCCCAAAGCCTAAGTATTCTATACCTACTAATAATATTATAAAGAGGAAAGATATATATGTAAGTATGTTTGTAACGATTTAGCTCAAAAAGTACTGGACCGATTTTAAAAATTCTTTCACCATTTGAATGCTACATTATCACTGATTAATATAGGCTATTTTAACTTCATGTTTAAAAATAAATGTACGCCCGTGCGAAGCCGGGACAGGCCGCTAGTAGTATATAAACTAATATTAGACTTGCCTCTGTGCCTGTTAACCGTTTAGTTTAGTTTGAAAAACAGATGACAACATTGCAAGGAATAAAAGACCGGTATAAAGAGAGTCAAACTCGTGCTTACAGAGTTCTGTATGGGGTGGTAATGCATGCATTGACATCCTGCTAGGAGTGTTAATACATATTTTAATAGTACTTACATGTCCAGTGAAATATTCATCTAATTTCGATTTTATTAGAATTCGGTGGCCAATCAGTGGGCAAAGCTCTTTGAGAAAGTCTTCGCTTAGGTGCCGTAATTGGTTTATTTTGATTTCATTTTCTGGAAAAGAGAGTGTATGTAATATTGTGCAATAATATAGGTATCTCTAGTCGTTGTTTAATAGCGCTCTGCGGGTACTGCGCAGGTGTAAAACGGTGTAAAAATCTAAAAGATTTCTGTTCTGTGCATCAAGGTCAGCGCTATTAAATCGAGACACGACCTGTAGGTACCGTCAAATTAGACTATGGGGCGCGCACATGGCTTCCTGTAAGTAGGTAACATTGAAAGTTTGACCATCATGTTTTCTTTCAGTATAATATAATCGCGCTTGTGCGAAACAGCGGGTGGGGGCTATCTACTATAACTATATAGTAGGTAAGGGCGAAGCGAAGGGGCTCCACAAAACAACATAAACGCATTTCCTGGTAGGATAATACTACGCTCCACGTAGGTGAGGTACATAGATAAGCTAGTAGCAATTATTGGAACTGACCTTGGAACCGATAAATCACTTGTTCTGGGACTCCCCACTTCCTCAGCAACGAACCAATATTGTCCTGGTCCGGGTCTGCCAGATCAGCTTGCACGTGTTCTCCTCTGTTGTCGTCTTCGTCTGCTCCACCGACTGCGAGGGAGAGTTCATCGTTCATCTGATAACAATATACTACGATGAAATGAGCTAATCTAATACAATGGGGTTGTTTCTTCAATATTTTACTCACCCTTGAAGTCCAGAACACTATAACATCAAACAAAATAAAATTTTGAACACTCACTTTCAACAACTAGCCGCTAACCGACCGAACCAAACCAAATGAAAAACCGCGCGAGTGCGTCCTACGACTAGTCTACTCCTGCTAATCCAGTGTTAGTGTTGCCAGCTGCGCGTAATAACGCAAACCGAAAACTTCATTAAAAATGTTTTGCTTCCCGTTCGATTATGGCATTAGATGGTTAACTAGCTATCGCCCACGACTTCGTCCGCGGGGAATTTGATGAGATTGGCACAGCTGATAATCTTGAAGTGAAAACTGCTTAAAGCGCGTTGGGCATTTTTTAAGGTCGGATAAAACCAGTGAACTCGCGACACCGTGACCGTTACCACGTTGTTATAAAATAGTTTGTGTTTGTTATAAAATGCAGAACTGACGCGTACTCTTTAGCTATTCTATGGCACATTGTTGAATATAAGTTACAGTAGAAAGCGAGAAAGGTGGGATAACTATGAATACGTGTGCATGAAATAAGTATCAAGGTAAAAAACCAAACGATAGACTATGTAGATGAATATATCTATCTGGGACAAATAATCTCACCCACACTGCAAATGGCATCCTTTGAAGTAGCTGGACAAAAACTGGTCACTGAAGGAGATAATGAAAAACAAATCTATACCTATTTCAGAAAAGTATTTAGCGCATGCATGTTACCAGTCTTGACTTCCGGATGTCAATCTTGGGCCCTGACCCAAGCGTATATTCAGTCACGGTTTAATAGCGCTGACCTTGATTTGACCTTGATGCGCAGAAGGCGATTTTTAGATTTTTACACCATTTTACACCTGCGCAGAACTCCCTTCCACTTTCATCGAGCGCTATTAATCCGTGACGAGACGTGTACCCACGCGAGGGAAACCGCAGCAGAGGCAGATCCATCAAGCGCTGGGAAGATGACTTGCCAAAGGGATGGCGTAGGGCATGCCTAAAACAACGTGCAATGGTATATCATAGAGGAGTCCTATGTCAAAGGACAACCTGAATTACCTACAACCGGTGTCAAAAATTTGTATAAACTTAGGAATATTTAAACATAATTTTAAAAACGTTATATTAGTCAGAGAATAAAGGCTATTTTTATTTTTTATTTATTTTAATGTTAATTTAGTATCAGTCAGAGAATAAAGTCTATTTTACTTTTTTAATTTTTATTAGTATAGTCGTTGTTAAAAACATCCTCAAAATTGACGAGTACCCATTGCGAGATGGTAACACTTAATACTTTTTCGTTCTTTCGTAAGCTTCCGTTTTCCTTTGCCCGGCTTGGCGGCGGCGTAAGACGTGACCGACCAATGACGATCAAGCATCGTCGGTTAAGAAAGATCATTTTCATCTAAAACTAAAATTCTTCATCCAAGTAAATTCGTTCTTAGATTAAAACTGTGTCCAAGAATTATTCTTGGACTAGCAGTCCAAGAATTTTCACTATCTTCAAATAAAAACGTGTTTCTTGACTTTTGGTCAAAACAAAATTCTTGTTCATTTAGGTTTTTATTTTAATATAAATACCTATTTAGTTAGAAACAGTGTTAGAAAGCTAAATAAACTATTCTTTGGATTTTTGGGTTATATTAGAACCTCAAAAACCTTTGAAGTAAACCAAAATGAAAAGATCTAGGAGCCTGACTTGATAGGTATCCCAAATATGAAATATTATTTATTTTATTCTTTGCCTAGCTATACACTCAAAGTACAGTTTCTGTATTCTGAGGCTATACAATACTGAATGTGCAGCCGGTAATGTTGTCTATGACGAGAGCAAGTAAGAGGGGAACTAACCCAAGTTCTGAGATTTTTGATAAGCGTGAGAACTGAGAATGTTGAAAATCTTCCTTCCGAGGTAAATGATCAACCGCTAGGTAGATGATCTGAGTTTCGTATCAGAACGTGAGGAAGGTTCTGCACTCGTGTGCTGTGTTTGTTCCGAGGAGACAACAGCTGCTCATTACCTACCTATGTACCGACAATAGACCTGTTAATGATATTTGTGCTGCTCCGGAAAAAAATATGGCAGTAGGTTTTGGTTCTAAACTTGTTTGCCCTTTAACCTTGCCCGTACAAAAAACGCCTTGCTTATAGAAAAACGCATCAGTTCCAAAGATAATTTGATAGAGCGAGCTCAGAAAATGCTTAAAACTTCTGAAAAATATTGAATTTAACTATTGATAAATATAGACATAATATCTTTATTTTACACATTGCCGGTGTAACAGCAGGTATTTATTATATACAATCCAGTACCTACCTAGGCAAAGTATGTAATGGACATTAATATTCATAATATTTCATACATTGCCTGGACGCCCCAGGTATTCTATGCATTGCCTAGGTATTGTATAGAAGAATACCTGAATTATACACATAGCCGGTAACAAATATACATTTTTACTAGCTGTGCCCGCGACTTTGTTCGCGTGGAATAGTGACAGTTTTCATCCCCTATTCCCTTTGATATTACCCCCTTGATAGGGGTAGGTACCTAAAATTTGTAGAAACTTTAAATGACATTTTTATTATATCTAATCAAGAGCCAAAAAAATTAATTCCAAGCTTTTACCTTTAAAAATTACGATACTTCTATACCTTTCAACCCCTTGCAACCCTTTTTTCGCATTAAAAAGTATCATATGTCCTTTCTCAGGCTCTAGAAGTATCTGTATACCAAATTTTATTTAAATCGGTTCATTAGTTTTGGCGTGAAAACGTGACAGACAGACAGACAGAAAGTTAGTTCGCCTTGAACCAATCTCATGGTGATCTGTATTGATTGCAGTAGCTAGTTAAGTACCTACCTAACTAACCTACTTAGCTTATTTATAATCTGTAGTAGGAAGGTAGGTAACGGAATGTGTGAAAGGAATGGGAGAAGGCCTTTGCCCAGCAGTGGGGCATTTTAGGCTAATAATACAAAGTAAGTAGGTAGGTATTTAGGTACTCAAATATCTTGCATACTTTTTAAGGAGGTATGTAACTCTCTTTTAAAAGAGAGCTACATACCTCAAGTGGGTTCTCATCATCATCAACCTATATTAGTCCACTGCTGGACGTAGGTCTCTCCCAAGACGCGCCACTGAGCCCGATTTTCTGCTCTTTTCATCCAGTATTTATTAATAGGTATTAATTTGCTCTAACGCTTGTCGGTTCAACGGCAAAAATGGTCGGTCCACTGCTATTTCAGCTTGCTAACTCTCTGAGCTACATATCCTCACTAATTTTATAAATGCGGAAGTAATTTGTAGATCTTTTCTAGTGGGTATTAGGTAATAAGGCTACCTACTTACTTATACCTATGCTGAGCTAAAATTGCTAGGTAACTTACCTATTTAGGTAAGTAAAGATTCTGCCTATTACGTTACGATTAGGTACGACTATGTGAAGCTTTGGTCTCGCGATCGGTACGCAGTACACATCGTATTGCGTACCTACTAACTCTGCGTACCACACAAAAGCTGAACATTTTTAGGGTTCCTTATCTGGGGTAACTCACTAAATACCGATTAGGAACAAAATGTTTGGGATTCACTTTAATCAATAGATACCTATGGAATATTCACGTAGATAGGTACCCTACCTTGTAGGTTTGGCGATAACTAGGTACATATTTCAAGCAAACTGACCTACTGACGAGTGGGTAAGTAGGGGCTCCGGGGTGTATGTGTCAAAGCAGCGGGTTAGATCGTCTAAGGTCAAAGCGCACTCTAATCCTTTCACCACTCACTGGTTCAAAAAAGCTACAGACACGCACGCACGACGACGTATTAGTAGTGTTAGTAGATGTATGGTGAATGAAGAAGTAGCTATGTTAATTTAGTATGAATAAGTAAGTAGTAAAATTAGGTAAGTGTTATAGTTCCTACTAGAACAACAGTGCTCTCTCGTAAAGATTTTAGTTTAAATATTTTTTATTTTTTACGCCAATGAATCCATCCGTATGTACAGTACAAGGACAGCTACCTACTTACCCTAAAATGTATCGTGATCATGATCCAAACATTAAAACATCTTAAAAAGTAGGTAACATTAAGATTCAGACATTTCACTACATAAAAAATTATACTATTACTCTGTTTCTCATTTCCATGATCACGGGCCATATAGGCCATATAATACCCGGTCCTTTAGGAGGCATGTGTGGGGGCGAAGCCAACAGCACAGAGGCCCTTTATGAGAATTAATGTAGAGGCGAGAGCTACACATAGCGGACATCATCCTTGGTTGCATAATATGATACACCCGAAGATGATATCCATCAGGTGTAGAGACCAATGCAAAGAAAAATAAAATTAACAAAAAAAAAACATGTTATTGTGATGAATGGATGGACTGGGTAAGTGGGCTATGGCACTACGTAATAATAAGTAAGTCCATAGTTTCCCCTATGGACTTACTTATTATTACGTAGTGTAGGTATCATTATATACATATATATGTCTAGTCCATCCCAAATATACCTGGCCGCCCTGTTGTACTTCATTGTTTGTCAGCATTTCCTTCTGTATCATATTATGTCTTTGTGTGTTACAATAAAGAGTTATCTATCTATACTTACAACTAAAAAAAGTTACTTAGGTTAATAATTTGGATTCTTACGCCAACGCTACTACCAACTTACTTAACAACTGTATTTTCTTATCTAAAATCATTAAGCTTCTGCCATTAAATACATTTTTACAATGTACCTAAGTTAAAATTATTACTAGTATTTACAAAATGTAAGTACAAAATATACACGAAGCAGTTGCTATCTGCAGACCGTTGCGTACGATCTAGAGACAGCTCAACTGATCCAAATCAGTGCCAGTCGGAAGCGTCCCCAAGACACTGGCTGCCCCGCGCTGGCTGTATGGCAGCGCTGCTGATGCACTGCGCCGGATACTCACCAGCCCTTGGGTCACGCGCCGCTTCGTTATGAATTTTGAAAACCCGCAAGGCTTCGGTCGGTACCCAACGGACGGATTATATTTTTTAAAAAGTTTTGTGTACATTGAACTTTTTCAGTTCTAATAATTTGGATTCTTACGCTAACCTTACTTACCCTATAATATTTTTTCTTGATCCAAACATTAAAACAACTTATGAAGAAACATTATTCTTTCTTATGTAGAAATATTAATATTATTAGTTGAATACTATATTTTTTTCTTACAAAATGAAAAAGTTTTGTGTAAAATTATTGAACTATTTCAGTTCAAATAATTTGGATTCTCAAGCCAATGCTAACGGTGCTTAACTTAATATATTTTTAACTTTATCCAAACATAAAAACAACTTAAGAAGAAATATTATTCTTTCTTATTTAGAAATATTAATAATATTATTTGAATACTATATTTTTTTCTCACAAAACGAAAAAGTCTTGTGTGAAAACATTGAACTATTTCAGTTCAAATAATTTGAATTCTTACGCTAATGCTAACCTTACTTGCCCCAAAAAGTTTTTTCTAGATCCAAACAATAAGACAACTTAAGAAGAAACATTATTCTTTCTTATTTAGAAATATTAATATTATTTGTTGAACAATATTTTTTTTTCTCACAAAACGAAACAGTCTTATCTGAAAACATTGAACAATCTCAGTTCAAATAATTTGAATTCTTACGCTAATGCTAACCTTACTTGCACCAAAAAGTTTTTTTTCTAGATCAAAACATAAAAACAACTTAAGAAGAAACATTATTCTTTCTTATTTAGAAATATTAATATTATTTGTTGAACAATATTTTTTTTCTCACAAAACGAAACAGTCTTATGTGAAAACATTGAACAATCTCAGTTCAAATAATTTGAATTCTTACGCTAATGCTAACCTTACTTGCCCCAAAAAGTTTTTTCTAGATCCAAACAATAAGACAACTTAAGAAGAAACATTATTCTTTCTTATTTAGAAATATTAATGTTATTTGTTGAACAATATTTTTTTTTCTCACAAAATTAAACAGTCTTATGTGAAAACATTGAACAATCTCAGTTCAAATAATTTGAATTCTTACGCTAATGCTAACCTTACTTGCACCAAAAAGTTTTTTTTTCTAGATCAAAACATAAAAACAACTTAAGAAGAAACATTATTCTTTCTTATTTAGAAATATTAATATTATTTGTTGAACAATATTTTTTTTTCTCACAAAACGAAAAAGTCTTGTGTGAAAACATTGAACTATTTCAGTTCAAATAATTTAAATTCTTACGCCAAGACTTTTACTTACTTACTGTTTTAAAAAATGTCTTAAACAAAACATGTATATTCTTAATGGAAAATAACGAAAGGCTCATTTTGAAGCATTTAAAATTCTTAATTCAATTCCATTGTATACTCCTACAAAAACTAATTTTCTTGAACAAAAAAATGTAAAACTTTCCTAATTCTTGAAGTTGAGAAACGTAAATTTATCAAATCGGAGAACATATTGATTTTATTTTAAGAATATATTCTCCAGTTAACAGATTTTGATATTTCAGTTTAAGTCTATTTGTGCAACTTTTGGTTCAAAACTATAAGGCTCTTGAACTCGAACAACTTATTCTCATATTAAAACACATGAAAATCTTCATTTAAGATATTACTTTTCATTCAGCTAACACTCCAAAACACTTGAATTAAGAAATATTGTTTTATTTGTAGTAAATATATTAAGAATAATACTGTTCTTCGTAGAGAATATCACTTTTGTTGAGTTGAGTAATTATTGTTAATTCAAGTAAATATTTATTTGACATAAAACAATATTCCTAAGAATAATAATATTCTTGATGGAAAACTAATTCCGCAAGCTTTTTTTTCCGTGCAGTTGATCGATATCGGTCATAAATGGATTTCTTATTAATTTATGAATTTCGTCGTAAGTAAAGTTTTCGAGAAAGTATCTACAAAATTCAGCAGCCAGACCGTCCAAATGACTCATTATGTGTACAGACAAATTTCCAGTTTCTTGAGTATCATCCAGCATTGAGGAGTACTTGGGAAAAGCTGAGTAATTTTGAGCTTGCACTCGACGATTCCACAGTTGCAGTTTTTCAACAAAAGCTTTGATGATATCGTGATGAGCCATGATATTTGATTTCATGTTTCCTTGCAGCTTCAAATTTAAGCTATTCAACGATTCCAAAATATCCGCAAGATATGCAAGGGATAATTGAAATGTAGCATTTGAGAAAGAATTATGTAGATCCATTTTTCCTTGCCGTTCCAGAAAAACTAAAACCTCATCTTTGAGCTCGAATAATCGTGAGAGCATATTTCCCTTTGACAACCATCTTACCTCTGTATGAAATAACAGAGTCTTATGTGTTGAGGACAAATCATCACAAAGAGCAGCAAATACTCTCGCATTGACAGCACTGTGTTTAATATAGTTCACGATTTTAATAGCAATTTTAAGAACCTTGTTCATCTCTTCGGGAAGTGTTTTAGCAGCCAATGCTTGTCTGTGTATCATACAGTGTGTTGATAGTATTGATGGATTTTTCTCTTTTAGTTGTGAATGTTACAAATCCTGAACGACAGCCAATCATGCTAGGAGCACCGTCTGTACAAACTCCAATAAGTTTTTCCCATAAAATCCCATGAGTATTGAAAAAATCTGTGAATACCGCCATAACATCAGAAGCTCTTGATGTTGTTTTCAAATCTCTGACAAATAGTTGTTCCTCTTTCATGTTGTCTTCCGATATGTAACGTGCAAATACTAGAAGTTGGCAGCAATTTGCCACATCCGTGCTTTCGTCACACTGAACGGCAAACCAGGGAGAAGACTTGATCCCCTCTACAACCTGTTCTTGTAGATCTGCACCCATATCATTGATACGCCTTTTTACTGTGTTGTCTGAAAGTGAAATATTTGACAACTTCTTCTTCTCTTGTGGCCCTAGTACTATTTCTGCTGCTTTTAATAAACAAGGCTTCACGAGGGTCTCGCCAACAGTGTGAGGTTTTTGGTTTTTAGCTACAAGCAGTGAAATTTCATATGATGCTTCAACGATTTTACATGTTGATGGCACGAACGACGCCGCTGTATTGGCCTGAATTCGTCTTAGTTCTCGGCTTTTCATCAACAAATATTCATCGAGTTTCTCTTTTAACGCGTCATGTTTTGTTTCGAGATGGCGCATGAGCCGTGTAGGTCGCAACGCATCGTTACTTAGCACCTCGTAACAGATCACGCATTGTGGTTGTTCAGTTCCGTTTTTATTTGTAACAGTGAAACACAACTTGATGTAATCATCACAGTATTTTCTTTTTTTGCTAGTAGTACTCATATTTGCCTAATTTTTATTAATATCATGCGTATCCGAGCGTTGGCGACGCTATCACACTACAACAGACAGCTAGTCACTGAGTAAGCGAGCGCGGGGTGGGGTGATGCGACCAGTGCGGTGCGACGGCGGGGGCGGAGGTCGTCAGTTATGTTATTTAAATCATCATAACCCACAGTCATAACCAAAAGAATTAAAACCGTTTTCTCGTTAGAAAAAAATTCTACACCAAAAATACAATGTATTGGAATGAGAGCAACCAACAATCCCTATCAATCAATCCCATTCCCTTAGTCTTGTTCACTGATCTACCTATTAAATTGATTTTTAAGACATTTGTTTGCGAAATACTAAAATCCGGTGTAGATTTTACCGAAGCTGTGAAGTTTTTTCTCCGTGAAAGGTTTCACGTTTCACCTTTTCCTTTTCACACACTTCAAATCCTTACAAGGAACAATATGTACAATCTGTATCTGCAATCATTTTAATCTCAAAATCACACAAATCTCGAAAGTTACGACGCAAATGCGAAATTTACCAGTTAATCTCTCACTCAATTAACAAAACAAAATGTAAAATTATAAACAAAAACAACGAAAAATTTTCTTTTACGAACTTGACCCTGGTTTGTTACGAACTTCACAGTGAAAGCCAGGCTTATTGCTCCATACTAATTGCTATAGAAACGTACAGTAGTTATATCTATAGACATAGTACTTTTTCATAGGTTAGAACGGTGCAGGTATACGCGCCCGCGAAGCCCCATTGCAAGCCCATGAGTGTGAGCGAGATGCATGCGGCCGCGCGGCGGCAAGTTGCCAGCAGGCCGGGCGGCCCGTTCGGATACTTACTAGATTGTCATAGTTTTAAAAAAAATCAAGTGAAGAATTGACGCGCGAAAATTTAAATATAGTCAATGTTTTCGACCAGTATGTTATTTGAAGTAGGCAAGCCCGGCTTTTTGGCTTGGATGAAGCTACCGCCACTGGCTTAAGGACGGTTAATAAGCTGTAAATTTAATTACAAACTGATATTTAGAAAATGACAAATAAATATAATATAGTTATCTTATAACAGTACTTAATGATTTAATTTAAAGCAGGTTAATAAGCTGTAAATATTAAAATCGAAATAATTTAAAGCGAATCTTCATAATTATTATATATTAATTTGATATTATATAGTAATTTGAAACGAACAATTTAACATTTATGTTTATCCATTACCTATCTGGAAATAGTTATAGGTATTTTCGAGTTTTATACCTTTGATGAAAGAAACTATAGATGGAGGGACGCGTGTCAAGGTTGAAAACCAATCCTAGAGTATATTTCATCTACGGCCTATTCTGAGACGATACCATTGTCAAAGTAAAGTGATTGCTTAGCAGAATTCAGCCCCTGAAAGGCTTCTTTATTATCCGTTAAGCTTTTTTTTCGTATCTCTCATTATAGCTTACATTCACAATTAATTCGTCAAATTATAGTTTGTTCAGTTTCTTACACTACATAATTATATCACTTGATTTTCTTAAATTTAAAATTTGATGTACCTAGGGGATTCTATGATAGAAAGAAACTTCAGTCAACATACGAGTCCCTATTTTGCTTCAAAGTAATTCAGTGGATAAGCAAACAATTTTCCTTCAAGACGTGGCAAAAAGGGGGCTGATATTTGAATTATTCTTAACGGGGATCCCAAAACAATGATAAATAATACCAAATACTAAAACTTGCTTAACATTTTCGTTTTTAATTTTTCCATTATACTTTTCTTTCCTATTCTGTCCTTACAAAAGCCGAAATAAAATAGCAAAGCGAACATATTGCCCATTTCTATTTCATCATTATCACCATATTGACAGAGTTCTTAATTAAGCGATCTTTTTAAATTTTACCCGACTACCGAAGGACGAGGGTTAGAATCAGAATCATAGGTAACTTTATTTTTGAGGCAAATTTTTGGTTATGAGTTTGACACCCTATGTACATATGTATGAAGCCGATTTTTATGTTCCCACGTAGCGCTTAAACTACTGGTCCGATTTCAACGAATGATTCATCTTAATAGCCCGATGGTTATAGGCTATGTGACGTCATATAAAAATGGGGGTCTGAGTAAGGGTCGAAAATCTCAATGTTAGTAATTATGCTCCTGTGTGGTATCGTTGCAAAGGTTCGGTCGATGTTTGTACTTTCCGAAATTGTATAGTATAGTATAATACAGTAAAGGTCCGAACCGAACCGAACATTTGTGAGGTTAACAATTCTCAAGCTATTAGCAAAAAGGCGTAAAAAAATTTATTTAAGAAATAAAACCCGACTACATAAGTTTTAAAAAAGCGTTCACCTATTATCCTTATCATTTTCTTTTGATACTTAGGTAGTCGGAGGCACCCACCCCATATACCTAGGGTACAATTAGTAACAAAGGCCTCCGACTACCTAAGTATCAAAAGAAAATGATAAGGACATATGTGAATGCTTGTTAAAGACTTTTATGTAGTGGCTTTTAACTATATTTTTTAAACGTTATGTTTTGACTTGTAAGATTTCATCCTCTAGATCTAGCTCAATTATCCCTTCTGCGTAAGGCCTCCCCTACACATAGGTACTTATTTATTATCAATTTTAAATAATCAGGCGCATTTGCTACTATGACCGATGATCTAAACGGCATCTTGCACAAAATATTCTGTTAATCTAGGAAAGCATTTGATGAAAGTGTTTAGTTTAATAAAATCATTATAAACTAATTTTGTCATGTTTCGTTTATTATGTTAAAATACAATTTAGTTTAAGTTAAATACAATTCTTTAATGTACACCACGAACAAAACATTAAAAACAGACATTACATAAAATATGTACAATGGGCGGCCTTATTGCTTAGAAGCGATCTCTTCCAGGCAACCTTTAAATAAGATCCCTTATACATATACCAAAAGTACTCGTAATGCGATCAAGGCCGAAAACGTAGAATTCGTTATTGTGGTGGAAAACTGTGAAAAGTGTATCGTAGAATTATTAGTTCATTATTTTTATAAGATATCTAAGAGTTTTTATTTATGTTTTGAAGAAATAGTAGTCGGACGAGGTCGACGACGGCATTCAAATATGAGCGCAATATGATTTGCTTTAAACCACTCCCACTAGAGGTGGTTCTAATAGTAGTGAAATAATATATATCAGGACAGGGCCAACTGTGCCAACTAATCGCTAACTATCAAAAGGTAACGTCGCAGAATCCCCACCAAAACACGTTTTAGTAGTTTTACGTATGTAGTAGTATGTGGATATTCTACGACTACATATCTCATAGTGAAGCGATTGGTTTAGCAGAATAGGGTTCCCGTTGTATTGTAGGTCTAGAGTGATCGCAAAACTTAATGAGCTCTGTGAACTTAGGCACGGAAGCAATACTGCGCAAGTACAATCAAATAGAAAAGTTCAAAACGGGTTAATTGCTTTAGATTAAAAGTTTAATTTATTCTAACATTTTAGGTTTAAAATATTCCGTCATTGAGTGTAAGATGTTTTTATATATTCTACAAATATTGAATTGGAAAATAAATTTATGCAGAACAAAATAAGCTAGACAAAATAAAAATACGCCAGAATTCTTGCTGGCAACCCTGTTTTGACAGATCCCCTCTCACCCCGTTCTTTCCCCTCATCGCCTTATTTGCGGATCAGTGCGCAGCCGTTGAAGCCAACTTCACAGAGCTCATAAAGATTTGCGCGTACTCTAGCAATGTTGTGCCGTGCCCGGTAATTCTTTCACCAAATGAATTGAATACATATTAGTAACTGTTTCTTTTCTACGACATATCAAATAGTAAACAACTTTGTAACACTTTCGGTGAAATTTTAACTCATACTCGTTTTAAAATAAAATATGGCTGTGATATGATAAGTTATAGGTACTTGAAACTTTTTGGTGTCCATCTGAGCATACACTCTTAAAGATTCTGGGCTGAAAATCATCTGAATGATGACATATCGTCCTTCATACTTGATGGACACCATCTTATATAAACATTTATTTTCCTCCTTTTACTATGTTTTCCTCCGTGGGTAATATTAAAAACGATTCTATCATTTATTGTTTCTACGTTAATCGTTTTATGATGTTAATGTCGTTAAATTTTACAAAAGCATTGTTGTGATAAAGCGTTCAAGTGATAAAACATACATATTTGTTTATTTCGATATTTTTGGACTCGCCGCGATATTGTGCACTAATTTGAGTAACGCCCTATATTGTAGTTATTGTTCAGTGGACCTCGCCACATTTTAGTTTATTAACAGAACAAACAACTCTTTTCATTTTAATTTTATTGAGTTTCTAAAACTGATCTAACATTACATTTATGTTTTATATAAAGGCATTGTGATAAAGCGGTAAAGTGATAATACCTATATTATTTAAAAATATTTTGGTTATTAAAATCATGATTGCGCTTTTTATTTTGATTGCTATTAATAAACTGGTTACTTCGTTTGTAAATAAGGTACTACTGTTTCTGACGCGACTTGAGCTTCAATGTGTATTATAAAAGTAATCTGTACCTATTAGCGGTCGGTAATTGGGTTCAATAGTACCTACCTACGTATAATGTGTTACAGCTCATTCATACGGCATCCGTCATTGAAGATTCGTCAAAAAACACGATACGTCATGACGGGTGTCAGTTCCATTGCATACGGAATCGTGTTTTATCACGATTCGGCAAAACACGCATCAGCGAATCCGTCACAAAAAATAACGATTCGTGATTTTTAAAAGACGATACTTGATTTAAGACGTGTCCGTCATTTTTCACAATTTGTGATACGTGTGGACATGAGCATATAGCATTGCCGCCGTCAAAAAAAATTACGAATAGTGAAAAAAGACGATTCGTCAAAAAAACCTAATCGTCCTCGTGTGAATGAGCACCTAGAGTATTTTTTTGCAAGTACAAAATGTGTATATAAAACGAAAAAAAATAAAAAAAAAAAGATAAAAAGAAGAAAAAAAGAAGAAAAAAAACAAACTATGTGTACATAAGAAGGAATAAAAGATCATAATGTATGTATGTATATAATAATGACACGACCAGAAGCGAATTTGCAACGATCGCATTTAAATAACAGACTTAGCAAAATGTTAGCCTAATAATGTCTCCGATCCATATCGGAGGAAAAAAGGCGGAACAAACAAAAAAAAGAGTTTTTTGCAATTTAATTCATTGGGTTTATGCGTAGGTAGGTACTAGAATCAGCTTTGAAATATAATTATATGTAACCTACTTGTATGTAATATAACTAGTTTGTAAGCTGCAGCATGTTATTTATAGTGCATTAATTAGAAAGGGTTCATTTGATTTGTTCATCTTATGGAACATTTCAATTTATAAATATTTTTTTAATAACTGGTCGGTATTTGGTGGCGATGTGGTTGGTTCATTTAGAAAGGCTAGCTTTGTAAATATGGTTCCTAGGCGAGAAAATATTTTTAAAATTATTGCCGTAAAATTAATATAATAATTTAGTGGAGTAGATATGGTTATGTAGATATTATTTATATTGGTGACAAGACGGGCAAAGTGTATGAATATATAATAAAGACAAAGCGGTAGTTGTAAAATATAGTTCTACCGGGGTAAGTATTAGAGTACGTTTCTTTTTTTTTACAATTTACCTACTTATCTTTTGTTGCATAATCGAGTCATATGCAATGTGCAAAATATATAATATTTTGTCCAAATTTTACTAAATTGACAAATATTTGGTCTAATACTTACACACTTTACAAAATATTTCCGTGCCGTAGCAGGGTGCATGTTCGAAACAACTTGTTTTATGTAAGACTCATTGTACAACATGTATCAATAAAAAAAAATACTTCGCCTTTAAGCACCTAGTTATTGTTAATTTTTTTAATAGCGAACTGTTCTTTTTGACTCTAAAAACTTAAATATTAAGTAGGTAAAAACTTTAAATACCTTAAAATTTTATTTTTAAAAGCACTGATACCGAAATCCAAAAATCTTGCAAGTATTTATCAATTTAATGAGGCTTTATAAATTAAGATTTCATAAATATGCAATATTTCAAAATATAACATAATGTCCGTTAATATTTATGATATAAGATGTAAATTAAAGAGGTGAAACAAATTTGAAGATTCTATTTAATTAAGGAAAAAAGCGGTAGTTGTTTGATATAGTACTACTGGTGTAAGTCTACTATACAGGATTATTAATTCACTGACACTGCCCATCATCACGAACACATTCGTGAAGACAAGACAATTAATATTCCCTTTTTTTTGTAAATACATAATGAATGGAATTATCGGAACCCAATGAATTACTGAAGATCGACCTCCCACTCCATCAGCCACTGTTAATTCAGGGCAGAGCCGATTTAAAGTGAAGTTTCGCATAAAGCGTCTAGAAAATTAACGATTATTGAATGAAAGAAGCACTACGACTACCAAGTTTAAGAATTTTTAAGACTGGCATCTTCACTGAGCTGTTTGTGATGTTGGGCAGATTCTGCACCTCCAGTTCATGCAGTGTTTGACAGCGGGCTAGATGTCTAAGCGCAGCGTCAGTTAATCACCAATGATTCTGTATATACATATATATAAGTTAGAAACTAGGTGGCTGGGTATGTACCTAATTACTTATTCATTAAATCTGTTTTCTTTTTGCTGTACCCAAAGTGTTATTATTTAATGACGATACCTATTTATACCAAATTATATTCGTAATAGGTACATAAAATCAGTGTATACCTTTGCGAAAGGAAAAATACATATGTATTAATATTATTTAAAATGTTACAGCTAGATTTTGAGTTATTTTGGATGGTCATGATATACTGTAATATTTATGATAATGTATATTACGGTATATCATGCATGACTAATATATATGATAACTACAGAAAACCTACCTATATAACTATTACAAAAGACAATATGTACATACCTATGTATTTATGTCGTACTCAAATGCAATGCCTAATAATTAAGTTAGTTAAGCACGGATTGACTTTCATTGCAATGTATTAGATATTGTAAAAAAAATACTCTATAAATAGTAGGTAAGTATTACAAGGTTTGGTACCAAAAAAGTTGTTTAAATTTAGTTAGCATAGTGAGTAGTATTTCTGCCTCATCGAATGAAAGCCTAAATTAATTTATAATTTATCTGATGTTAGAATTTAACTTTTTAAGTTATGTACTCTAATATTATTAATGAAATATTAAGGACTTGTACATACTATAGTTGTTTCTCTACTCTAGTTAGTATTTATAAAATGTTATACCTAAGTAATTTGTTGTTCAAACAAGTTCTTGTTTATATAATACGATTTGAAACACAAAACCCCATCTGAATAAATAATAGCGTAGGAACCTTAAGTCAATTAATTGTTACACCAAAGGTTTTCACTATGCATGTGTATCTACCAATATAAACCAGTTTAAAACCCTACTGTCGGATGTTTGAAAAGCCTTCATCGTCCATAAAACGCTACCTACTATTTTGACGTCAATTCCTATTTATCCCTAAGACCGCACAAAATAAATTTGTTAGTGGGAACTGCGATCTGTGCTGTCATCGCACATGGGAGTGCATAGTGCTTCATCCCCCAGTCTAACCAGGCCAACTTCTCAAATTGGGCAAGTCTATACAATCAACATAGAGATACCTAAATGTATGGGAACCACAAAGATCCAGAGATCGTACTTTCATAATTCCACTTCTTCCTATTTACACGGACGCGACTGCCGAAGGAGTTGGGGTTTCTTATTAAATATCTGGACCTATTTATTACCTATCTGTAAAATACTAGATTTTTAAGTTGGCGGACTATCGAAGGTTTTATTTTTGATGTGATATTAATTTGACAATGTATCCTATGTTTGTTAAAAACTTATAATAAAGTATTTAATGTACTTACTATTTGTTTTATTCTCCCTTCTTTCTTCATCCACATGCTTTCCCACGATCGACGAGCTAGATGCACGATAGCAGCAGAGGCTAGGCTTTCTCCAGTTTTTCGAAGTTTCTTTTTTTTTCTGCCATCTTGGGTCGATTCACATCTAACGGAAAATGCGTCGCGTAACGTCTGAACAGACAAATCACTACATAGTATAAAACATACTCTCTTCTCGCTCCCTGTCTGTCCCTATGTATGCATAGATCTTTAAAACTACGCAACGGATTTCGATGCGTTTTTTTAATAGATAGTGATTCAAGAGGAAGATTTGTATGTATTTAGTATCAGCATTTCACCCCTACGAAGTCAGGGCGGGTCGCTAGTATATAATAAAATATTCAAACTTTCACTACTAACCGATGATGATGCTTTAGTGCGTCGAACGTACAGCGCCTGTTCCGTTTCCGTCAACGCAATACATAAAAAATATACGATATAAAATCAATATAACACAACCGCTCTGTAGATGCATAACGCAGAAGCTGACTAGACGCGTAATGTGGCAGGTCAAATTTGACCTCAAATAGACGCGACCGATGATGATACGCTCGATACATTTTCCGTCAGATGTGAACCGACCCTATAATAACATGGACGTAATAAATGAATAGGTAGGTATCCATCGAACTAGGATGGCATAAACCTGAAAGAAGTATTTACCTATTTGGTTCTACATAGTCTTATCTGCAATGAACTCCTGCGAAGTAGGTACCAGTGGCGTAGGGCCAGGTCCTTTAAGCTCAGGGGGCCCTCTGACCCCGACCAGCAATATAGGGAATTTCCCTAATTTTTTTCTGTTGTTTGTGCAGTTCCCCGTCAGATTTAGCGGGTTAGGGCAAGAATAAACGGAAGAAGCTATTATAATGGCTAACAGATTTCGGAATAATTAGATACCTATTTACCCAATCTAGACTTTGTCGATTTATTAGAAAAAGGGCTAGGTAAATCCAAAAAACGGCCAAGTGCGAGTCAGTCTTGCACACAGAGGGTTCCGTAAAAAACCGTGAAAGATAAAATGTTTGTTTATTTTGGTCACAGCTTACAAACTCCATTATTAATAGGCGTTTTCATTACCTATTTGTTGTTAAGGTGGAACGTCTCGCTTATGGCGGGAAATTTAAATTTATAACAGTTGTTTCGTTTTTGGAACTAGACCAGTAACTATTATAAATGAGAGTAGAATTAGCGATAATCTATACTTATAATAAAACTGTAACAGGTCCAATTCTGTACATTGAAGATATTTTGAAATGTTTTTTAGAAGGTACTCTATTATCGATACTGATGCCAAAAATGATATTTTTTTCCATCATGTCTGTCCTTAACTTGGCCACGCATAGCTCCGAAACTACTGAACGTATTCAAATTAAACTTGGCAGGATTTGAGTTCATACTATGAGGAAGACATAGGATACTTTTTATCCCGGATTTCAATAGGGTTCCTTTGGGAGAGGGGATGAAAGTAAAATTTGTTGGCTGCGCATAGCGCCGAAACCACTGAATGTATTCAAATGAAATTCGGCAGGATTTGAGTTCATACTACGAGGAAGGACATAAAATACGAGTCCATACCCCAAAGCCAACAAAATGATTACAAATTTTTTATGAGTGCCGATAGACGACCTACTGGACAGCATCCGGTTGGTACAAATCTGGGTCCTGGGCTGGACAGGCGGGACACTATGCTGCGTACCCGGGCTTGCAATGCATTGGCGAAACGCACCAGGCATTTGATGCTCTTCAGTCTCTTATATAACTACTGTCGTGGCGAAGACGTATACAACTATACAACTTAGATCTTTGACATGTGAATCCGAAAACTGACAAGACTGGACACTAAAAAAGTTTCTGCAATGAATGTAATTCTACGCCTAGATACATTTTACCAATAAGAGAAGGTCGGATTGCTCACCTGCAAAGGTTTCGAGGTTTGTTTAACCGTTATCTGGTGGACACTTAGGTACGACAAAATTAAAACGAAGCGTTTGGTCAGAACAGAACTAATCAGAGAAGACTGCGCGATGAGAATTATGTAGATCTGCGAGACGCCATGAATCTAGATAGAAATTGTGAAGATTTAGGATGACTGGTGATTCTTCCTTCCAGTTTTAGAACTGGACAATAGATGTGTTATAAGCTTTTGAAGTGCATACTATACCTAGGTATATGTATGTGGAGCTGTGTGACGTCCGAATCTAGGTATATTTAAATCTATACTATACTACACTAATAAAAATAAGTAAGGTTTGTGTGGTTGTAGGGGGTAATCTCTGAATCTACTGAGCCAATTTTGAAAATTCTTTTACCTATTGAAACCACGTTATTTGCGAAAAATTTTACCGTCCAACGAAGTGGGCACGGGTCAGCTAGTCTTAAATAATTCTTGACTTTGTTTCATAGATATTTATTTATCTTATAGGCACCCGTTTAAACGAATTAATCGAAAACACGTAAAACTGATTTAGGGTTGTAAGATGTTACTTTTAGCAGAATGCATACTGAACTGGAATCATCTGCTCAACGGTATCTAAGACTCTTTCTCTTTCTTTTTCATCTCTGAAAATAATGTCTGGCAGGCATAGGTAGATGAAAATTTGGTTAAATTGCATGAGCAAGCTTGTTCAGACAGTAGTAATGAATTCCATATTCCCAAAATTTAGTTACTGGTATTTTTACTTAGATTACCTGTCTAATCTTTGACAAATAAATAATTAAACTATGTATGAACTGTATGAACTATAAATCTTTCGTTTTAATCAATTCTGTTTCCTTGTTTCAATAAATTTTTGAATCCATTTTTAACTAAAAACGCAAACCATTACTTCCGTGCCTTTAATATTATGTCGCGTGCCATTGGTTCGCCATCCCTGATCTAGAGGATAAAAAAGCATGGGACGATTTTTGGTCCAACTCGAAAACTAACAACCTAACAAGGTAAAGGTTTCTTGTTCGCTTCTTTACCTTAAAAAGATTGAAGTGAACAAAAAATCAAAGTGATCACTTTATTTCCCTGTTTTACTTATGTAATTTTAATTTTGTGACGTGTCCAAGAGTCCTGTAAGGTCTAAAGGAAATAAAGCACTTTGATATTTGATATAAATCCTATTTCCATACTTGAAAAAGTACTATGCGACCAGTAAGTTTCATAAAAATTATACTTTACTAGCTCGCGTTTTATCGGGATACAAAAATGTTATTTCAGGTCCCAAACTATACCCGTACCAAATTTCAGCCCTAACAATTCAGTAGTTTCGCTCAGATACCGATCTAGTGAACGCGTAACTTTAATGAGTCTACTCCCTTAGCACATAGTACATTACCAAGGCCACAGATAATATAATACGATAAGTACTATAGCGTAATAATACCTACTATATACCTCTCAATAAAAGTCAATAATTGTAATAAAAACAGGTGTTTCTCTCAATGCAATATATTTATTATAAAATAATAAACAGTCTAGAGTATATATAATAATTGAAGTCATCTGTAGGTAGACACCATTGTCGCCAGCCCGCGCCGACAAGATTACGGAACACAGCCGGCTGCATACAACATAATATTAATATACTGATATGTTGTACCAACCAACCTACCGGGCTGTGTCGGCGGGTTTGGTGTGTCGTCTCCATTGCGGACCATTAGAACTGAAATTCAAAATGCCCGAATTTAAGTTCTACAACATCTGAATCTCAGAATGCCTGAAATAAAACTAACCTTTGTCAAAATACTATTTACAATCAATGGTTTAATAATACACCAATTTTCATTGAAAGCATTCGAGAATAGCGAGTTTGTCAAACTTAAAGTTCGCCCACGAAGGAGCAACGAAGTTGAAGATCTCGTCATAATATCCATCACTATTATCAGGCCCTTTCGGCTCACAGTTAACGTAATCTTTTTGCACCGGGGAGAAGTTAGGCTGAGTATTTTGAGGGGTGAATAGCTGTCTCTTTGCAAGCTTCCGGTCTTTCCTGCTAGCATTGTTGTTTTTAGTGCCGCTACCGTGAGCGTGATTCTTAAACTTGGTAGAGTTCTGCACCTGGTACACTTGACCCTCCTGGTACTCAGAATGAGAGGGGTTCTGCTGCTGGTATTCCGTTATCTCGTTCTGTAGACCCAGGGATATTCCTTTCTTGTTCTTTAGGGTGGTAGATTCGATGTCGCCCATAGACTTGTGGCGCGTTCGACGAGTGCTGTTGGTGAACACTTTAGGGTTCCGTTCGGAGACCCAGCGCCGCATTCTCTTCACGAAGGGAAGGACCATGAAGAACGCGTTGGGACTCACGCCCATCTTCACTTTAGGGGTCATGTCTTTTTTGTTAGCAGGGAGGTCCATGATGGGGAACCACTCGCAAGCTTTGATCTCGTTGCGCGTGCGCGGCTGGAACTTGGTGTCGCGAGGAATGTGTGGGACGATGTAGAGGCGCACGATTTGATCGTGGATGATGGCTTCTATGTAGTCGTTCTTGTTGATCAGTTTGCTGATGTCAAAACCGGTCTCTTCTAACACCTGTAATGAAGGAACTCAAGGTTATTCTTCATAGTCATCAGTTTTTTCTTTCAAAATATTCTGGTTTCTTATAATATTTTCTTGATATCATCAGTCAGACTTTACTAATCCACTGCTGGATATAGGCCTCCCTGAAGTAGTAGTCTCGGTAGCATAGTGTAGAACGGCCAGGTGAGATGACGACCTGCCAAAGACTGTAGGTACATGCGGGATGCGGCAAGCTGAAGACAGACATATGTATGATAAAAAAGTTTCGGCACTCAGCTTTTAAAGCACTTTTCGGGATAAAAGTACCAAATTAAATGATTACCTATCATCAGTACCTATGACCTACCTGTGCACTGTTTTTCCGAAATAAACAGTTATTTAATTATTATGTACATATATCGCTCCCATTACTTTCGTATTATGAGGATGTTTGAGTACGAAACCGTTATGGCTCTGTCCGTCCTTTTTCCCTTTTGAATATCTCATTTTCACACAGTTTCAAATTTAAAAAAAAACAGTCTAATTATCCTGCGCATGTACATATTAAAACATCCATTATATTGTACGAACCAAATTACTTACCTATCTCAAAACATGTGATTTGGGAAATGTTCTAATAAATTTATCCGGCTGGCGACATAATAGTAGTCTGTTATTAGAACACTTTTCGAAAAAATAGCTGCTGCCCGCGCCATCGCGTTGTATCGGTATAAAAACTAATGATAGCCTATATGTTATTCCAGGTCCCAAACTATACCCATACCAAATTTCAGCCTAATCGGTTCAGTAGTTTTTGAGTGAAAGAGTAACAAATATCCATATAAACTTTCACATTTATAATATTAATAGGATGGTCAAATAGGTAGGGACTTATTTTCAAAAGTACTACCTCATCGAGTGGCGTATCAAATGAAAGGAATCGGTCCGTAAATTTGAAAAAAATTTCATACTTTTTGAAATCCATTAAATAGAGTCGAAAGAAGTACCTCCTAATCTCCAAAGTTTGCAGAGCGACCAATTTGAAATGTATGTACCTACAACACTAATGGGATTTATATATCCATTCAAATCAAAAGATAAAATCTCAGAGAAGGAATTATCAACAACTAGCTTCTTACCGCGGCTTGGAACTGTATGTATGCACAGCCCAATCTGTAGAGTACCTAGTTAAAATTTTGCATGAATTATATAAGTGTGAAGCTTTACCTCTCTAACTGCACACTTCCACGGCTCCTCATCCTCATTGACCTTCCCCTTTGGGAAGCCCCAGGAGGCTTTTGTCCAGTAGGACTGCACCAGCAGCACGTGTGACAGGTCCATGTCGAGAAGGATCGCTCCGTACGTGGGCACGGTCTGCTTGTACTCGCGCCAGTTGTCCAGCACTGCATCTAAACTGCTTACGTGCTCACGGAGTTGTGGGACGTGCTGGAAATGACATTTAATTGCTAGTCTGCTGAAAAGTTTCTCTAGCATAACTTAGTTGAAGATAGAAAATACTCTTATTGATCACTTAAAACTAGGAAACAGATTACAAATGAGACAATAACAACTTATGTGACAATTGGTGGCAGAGTTGGAAAAAAACAGTTTTTTTTTAATTTTATAAAACAAACAGTTCAAATTGTTTTAAACAAGTGTTTGTTTTGTTTTTTTTGTCCTTTTTAGTTTAGGGCATTATTTTAAATTAATTCGACCTATAATGTTTCATTTCCAGACTAGATCTTTTGACTTTTCAAATTTTCTATAGTAAAATAAATATTGACAAAAAACGATCAATGGATAAACATTTATTTTATGTTGCGTATCTCTAATCACTACTAAACGATTTACATTCACCCTGAATGTTTCCTAGCAGGACTATACCGGCGGGGAAATACCTATAAACTATAAATTCTATTCTATGAATAGGGGCACCCCCAATATTTATTAATTAGTGATGGGCCGAATGTGGTTTGAACCGAATACGAATTTCGGCCGAACATCCGGTAAAAATAAAAAATGCCGAAGTTCGGTTTTTATTCTGCACTTATATGGTAACAACTAACAAACAACAATAAAATATACCTATAAGTAATTAATATATTGAATTTTCAAAAAGTTTATTTGATTCAAATCATAAGACTTCCTAATTTAATAAGAACTTATTGAATTTGATTTTTTAATTCTAAAACTTAAGATTGAAATGTCGAAAAAGGAAACTGATAATGACAGTTAGTTACTTGATTAATAAATAAATTACCATGATTTTAAATTATGTAAAAGGCTTATTTATTTAATCAGGTATGAGTGAGTATGACAGATTTGATTTTTTTTATGTTTTATTAATCTTAAAATCAAAATTGTGCAACTATTTCACTCTTTTCTTATACCGAATGTTCGGCATTTCAACCGAATTTCGGAAGAATGCCGAAGTTAGGCCCATCCCTAATATTTATATTTAAATGAGGGGAATAAAATAACCACTATTCCATTCGACAGCCATCCATTAGGGACTTTCCTAACGGGACTTTACCGGCGGGGAATTACTTAATATGAATTCTATAAATACGAGTGCCTTTCTTTCTCACATTTCATTTCATTATTAATTCTGCGACTGATAACACCTCATAAAAATGTCAACTCCAGGACGCAAAAAGCATGCAATTTGGGAACAATTCACATCGATCCCCCAAGAAAATACCACACTGAAGACCAATAGGGTGCGTTGCAGAAAATGTAAGAAAGAACTAGTTGGACTTGTGAAAAGAATGGAGGCACACTTCCAGCAATGTAGCACCACCACCGGTTCTAACACTGACGCAAATCTTGACGCGGACAGGGACGTGGAGGAGTTGTTGAGTGATGCTGGTTCTTCCCGATCTTCAGATAATTCTTCTGCTACACCCACATCTTCTGTTACTACTCTTCAATCTAAAAATGCCAGTACCAGCAGCAGCGCGAGCGTGAACATTTCAATGAAAAGATTTATTATTGCTACAAGTCAAGAAGATAAGAAGAAAATTGATTTACAATTATCTCGTTATATGTTTGCTACTAACACGCCTTTTAACCACGTAGAACACCCAGAGTTACTGAAATTAATGGAAATTTTACGCCCAGGATATAAACCTCCAAGCCGCAAACAAATTGCTAGCAAACTACTCGACGAAGTCTACAACTCGACTCAAGAAGCCGTAAAAAATGAATTGAAAAACAAAGTTGTTAATCTGGCAATTGATGGGTGGAGTAATGTCAGGCAGGACTCGATAGTTTGTGTCTGTGTTACCGATGTGTTGACAGACTCATCTCATTTAATTGATACAATAGACACAGGAGCCGAAAGCCATACAGCTGACTACTTGGTTAAAGTTACTACTGCGGCAATAAAACAATGTGAAACTTACAAATGTACGGTGCGAAGTGTAGTGACAGACAACGCAGCAAATATGAGCCGTATGAGACGAGATTTAGCCCAACAGGAAGAACTAGCTTCTCACGAGGATATACTTACATACGGCTGTTCATCACACATATTAAACCTTCTAGCAAAGGATTTGAATGCAGAAGATATTACTGATAAAGTTAAGTCGATAATGCGGTACTTCAAATACACTCACTTTGCATCTGCCAAATATAAAGAAGCTGGTGGAAAAGCAATTGTTATACCACAACAGGTACGGTGGAACACAATGGCTGACTGCTTAAAAGTGTTATTAGAAAATTGGCATATAATGTCAGATATATGCTTAAATCATTCAACTGCTATAGATCTGTCAATTTCATTGAAAGTAAATGACATGGCGCTGAAGCAACAAGTCCAGGCTCTCTACAAAAAACTGGAAAACATCGCAGTTACACTTGACATCTCCCAAAAGACATCCTGCTGTATTGGCGAAGTGACTGAAGCATGGATAGAGCTTAAAAATATGTTTGAGGGAGAGAATGTACGACTGCGTGAGACCGAGTATTCATTGGATGATTTAAGGAAGTTCAAAGCTCGTTATGAAATGGCAATGTCTCCAGCTCATTTTGCAGCAAACTTACTACATCCTAAGTACAGGGGTGAAAAACTCACGAGTGAAGATATTTCTGAGGCTTTATTATTTATAGAAGCTTATCACAAAGAGGCGATGCCCTATGTTGTTAAATACAGGGCAATGACAGATCCCTTTCATAACTTTCTATTTGAAGATCATGTAGTAAATCAGGTCGGACCTCTCGAATGGTGGCAGTCATTAAAAAAACAAATTAATGGTCAAACAATGAACTTAGTGGCTCAGCTTCACACTGCTGTAGCTTCAAGTGCTGGAATTGAAAGACTGTTTTCAACATTTGGATTTATTCATTCTGACGTACGAAATAAACTGGGTACAGAGAAAGCTGCAAAACGTGTTACAGTTTTTAAATACCTTAATAAGGAAAAGAAAAAATAATTGTTATCTTGATCTTGTCATATTGTCTTACTCTCCTGACTGACAAACAATTTTGATTTTATAATGTTTATTAAATATAGGTAATTTTGTTTTTGATTGATTTTAAATTGAAATTTTTAATATTCTATACTATCTAATGCATGTTTCAAAAATACGTGTTATCTTATCCCATTACCCATATAAATCCTGGTACTTGGTAGGTACTTAGATCTTTGTTTGACTGAATAAATAACTTATCAAAAAAATATTACTTTCATTTTATATCATTCATTCGCAATGAAAAGTAGTTTTAAAGCTTGTTTTTTTCTCATCGTTTTATACAATGTTTAAAACTTGTTTTAATCTGTGTTTTTAAACGTGTGATAAAAAACACGGTTTAAAATCAAACTGTTTTAAACATTGTTTTAAACATGTGTTTTAAAACCATTTGTTTTAATCATGCCAACCCTGATTGGTGGTCTTATCGCTCAAGAGCTATCTCTGCCAGACAACCCCTTATCCTTAGGATCTAGGTTGCCTGGAAATCGCTCTCAGCCATAAGGACGCCTTTTGTACAGTTTATTTGTTTATTTATATATAAGATTTTGTATTAATGTTAATGTTAAGTACCTACAATAAAGTGTTCATTCATTTATGTATTCATTCGATCGGATCATTGGATATACACGGGTTTAAATCTGTGTGCATCTAATAAGTACGGTACTAAAAATAAAAACGTCAAGTGCGAGTTGGACTCGCGCAACGAGGCGCGAGGGTTCCGTAATTATAAGACCTTGTTTCTTGCCAAATTTCATGATTCTGGGTCCACGGGATGTAGGTAACCTATAGGTTTAGGTCGCTTTCAAAAATCAAGCATTTTTTTAATAGATATTTACGGTTTTCTGATTTTTCCCTTAACTTGTGCTATAAGGCCTTGCTTCTTGCCGAATTTCATGGTTCTCGGTCAACAGGAAGTACCCTATAGGTTTTCGGTCAATTGTATCAAATATATTTTTTTTATGTGAATAAACTACAAATTCACGGTTTTCGGATTTTCTCCTTCAGTTGTGCTATATATACGACCTCTGTGGCGCGGTAGGCGAAGGTCCGCCTGCGACGCAGGAGGTTGCGGGTTCGATTCCCGCCTTGGGACAAATATTTGTACGATCTGCAGATATATTTGTTCAGGGTGTTCTGGTCGTTTTCTATGTATAATAAAAAAATATCTATATATGTATTACTTGTATATTGTATTGTGTGAATTGTCCAGCATTATTTATTTATTTATTTATACATACATACATATAATACCTTGCTTCTTTGAATTTCATGATTCTAGGTCAACGGGAAGTACCCTATAGGTTTTGTGTAAATTTAATTAGCAAACAAATTTTAAAAAAAATTTTGTATAAACAGCGGTAACTTTTGATTATGTTGACTTAGAAGCTTCATCACGGCTCCAAGAGGTTACGGACCTGAATATTTGATGTTAATTTCAACTCTATAGCTTCACGCGTTTCTGTGAAAAGAGGGTTGACAGACGGACAACAAAGTGATCCTATAAGGGTTTCGTTTTTTCTTTTTAGGTACGGAAATTTTAAGGAGCTCTAACTACTAAAATTTCAAATAGGTAATGCATTGTACAGTCAGCAACGAAAGTCCATGAACACATCCAATATTACACAACTTCTTAACACTAAACCGTTTCACAATTGAGTGACAGACTAAACAACGAAATTTTCTTGTCGTTGTATAACCATACAGAACCACCACCATGCTTGACTGTCGGCACCACACAGTCTGGTATCATCTTTTCCTCGGCGCTACGGCGTACAAAAATTCGTCGTTTTGTACCAAATATTTCAAATTTGGATTCGTGTGTCCAAAGACCTTTTTTAAAGTCTTCTTCTGTCCAGTCTCGATGGGTAAGGGCCCACTGCATCCGTTTCTTTTTGTTTTGTGGCCTTAGTAATGGTTTTCGAACGGCGACGCGACCAAATAACTTAGCATCTCGAAAATTTCAAATAAGTAATGCATTGTACAGTCAGCAACGAAAGTTCATGAACACATCCAATATTACAAAACTTCTTAACACAAAACCGTTTCACAATTGAGTGACAGACTAAACAACGAAATTTTCTTGTCGTTGTATGGTTAAAAAAATCAATGAACAACAATTTTCCAAAAATAATGTTCACATTTTATAAAACTAACATTTTACCCAGTCAATCTATTTGTGTCACAAGTGCTGGAAAGTAATTTATGAAACAATACATAATTTTCCAAAAATCACTAAAAAATTTATAAAACTAATGTTTTACTTAGTTAATTTATTTTATGTACATATGTATATGAATTTTTTATTTTTTTAAATCGAAATTTGTTGTCATAAAAATGCTAAAGCTCAAAGTTAAAGCTTAAAGCTAAAAGCTCAAAACTCAAAATCAATTCTCAAAGCACGAAACTCAAAGCTACAAGCTCAAAATCAAAGCTAAAAAATGATGAATCCATATTGCCAAAACAACTTAGCGTGTTAAGCAACTTATGGATTTATGGTATTCAACTATTTATGGAATAAGAGTGGTTAGCGAATTTTGTAATGTTATCAAGCTTGGAATATTTTGTATTGTTTTGCTGTCAGTTATTTATTGAATGTAAAGCCTACTAATCCAATGCCTTCTTCCACTAGTCGACAATAAATTGAAGTGAAGAGATTATCAATAACACATTATTTCTTATTTTATAATAATAACAATGTTTATAGTATAAAATTTGACTTGTCTAAGTGCTTATTTTGTAAGCCTAAAGAAATAAAGTTATTCATTCTCATTTGGAAAAAATGAGTTTCCTTACTTACTAAAAATAGTCACATAATTTACCTGGAATATATGTGCAGCAAACTGTCTAATTCCACATGGATGCAATCTAGTGCTTTCATCAGTACAATAGTAGTCCAGATAGAACCAGTGGGCTAGCTCGATCTGGAAGCAGATCCGCACCAGGTCGCCGCGGTCTTCAGGCGGCAGGTTTATAATGAAACGACTAGAACATCACAAAATAACAATAATCCTATAATATGCATATAATATGATAATCCAATTTTAATATTAATTACCTTCTTGCAACTTTAGTTAGACAATTTATTATAATATACAATTATTTTATTTCTTGCACGCGTGTTAAATGTGGATATGCTGAATTGCTGATAGTCAGGCTTGAAAAGATCTTATTATTAATATATTTCGTTAGCGAATTCGTGTAACTTGCATGAATGTTGGGCTTTTTGCGATATATCTACCTGCAAAGGTCGTCCAATATGTCGGTGGGTATTGAATGCTTGCTTTGATGAGAATTCCCATTATTAGAGGCCATAGCTAGACTGATTTTGCAAGAAAAATTAAAAAAATTAAATCCTTACATACATACATACATTAACTCAATTGTTGAAAAACAAAACAAAACAAACCACAGATTAGGGATGGTAAAAATATCGATATTTTTTCAGAAATTTATATCGATTAATTTCTGATAATTAGACGATATCTTTAAAAGCGATATATCGATTTTCGATATTTATTTCAGGGTTTATTGACAAAGAAAATAACAATCAAATAATATAAAGAAATTAAACTAGTATTTACAATTGAAACAATTGAGCTAACTGCAGACTGTTGCAAACAATCTACAGATAGCTCAACTGGTCCATGGTTTCAGGGTATCAAAATTCATATCAAAATCGATATTAATTGTAGACAATTATCTATTTCCGGTTATCAATTATTATTATAGTAGGACAGCTTATTCAATGATATCGATAAATGGTAACAAGGGGAAACACATTATTTTGTATTCTTAGCACTGATTGTCTATGTTTGACTGTAAGTGTCAAAGTTGTGGTCAATATGTTGGTCTTTCTTCCCTCTTCTTGGGGTCAAAGATCCTACTAGCCTACCTGCCTAGAACTACGTTCCGTAGCTTGGGGTTAGTAACATTGATCTATGGTCCGCAACAAGCTGCCTGCACAATAATGATGACCAAAAATATCGATATATCGAAATATCGATAATTTTTACTATGCATATATCGAAACTAATAATAAATATCAATATGTACAATATATATCGATACATTTTTTCGTTTGCCCATCCCTACCATAGATGATAAACTAGGACCAATAATTTTATGGACCCCGCCTTTCAGTTTTACGCATGTCCGTTTTTATTAGTGTGCAGTAGCAGATTTGTAATAGTGTGCATGACTAGGGAAGAGACTTTGCTGCCGAGCCGAACTGGCTTCGGCCCAAACTGGTCCGAATCAGGAAAATACACTTAATGCAGATTTCATTCCTGATACGTCCCATATTTAACAGGCACGTTTTAGTGACACATAACCTGATGCTGATGCTGATTTTGGCTATGTGCGTGTCGGAATCGCGAACCGAGTATGCCACACTAATTCAATGGAGATGATTCTACCAATCGAACACGAGTTTCGAAAAACTATACACATAGAAAAGCTACGCACTTTTTTAGGGTTCAGTACACAAAAGGTACCAACGGGACCCTAGTACTAGCTCTCCGCTGTCTGTCTGTCTGTCCATATATCGGGCTTTATTGTATCTCATGATTCGTAAAAGGCACTTGCATTTTTAGTATAAATTTCATTTGCCGCTATATTAGCATACTAAAAAAATAAATATCATAATAAATGGGGGCTCCAGAAAAAACATGTTTTTTGGCTATTTTTTTGCTCCACTCACGCAATGCAAAAATCTAAAAAAGGGTAAGTGTTCGCTCCGCTTTACGTTGCCTTAGTTTCTTGGTGATTTGGGCAAGTGCCTCTATAAAACCTGAATTTTTTGCTCATCCTTCCAATTCTTGCGTGTATAGTCTAGAGCACTAATTGACACTTGGAACTTATAGTCACGGGTGTGAAACATCCTTCATTCAGGGAGTCTAATGGATTAGCTATAAGGACTTATTTTGCGTAAATTTGTAATTGTTTATATGTTGATTTTGCTCAAAATTTTACATCGGTGTCGATGTCATTTTGTAAGACTAAGAATATAATTTTGCAAAATTTATAAAAAATAGGGGCAATAAATATGGTAACATATTACAATATTATTATATAGTTAAATGCACGCGGCTTTGCCCGTATGGTTGATATAACGTTGTTGTTTTTTGTAAATAGTGTTTATATTAGTGGCATTGGCATTTTGATTGATGTATACATAGATATTTATATACTGTTAATTTTAAGGATATTGTATAGCTTATGCCTTAATAAAAAAAAATATAAACGAAGTAAATACCTACGAAAAATTTATATTTTAACTAAAATCAAATTACCTAACTTTTGGAACGATAACTTCCGGAAAAACCCGCGTGAAAATAATTCCAGGATATTAAAGTTATTATCTTGTGTAATTCTTTTTTCCTCGTACTTTGAGTTATATAAACTAGTTAAATAAATCCTACGGAAACACTAATAATAAATCAATACTACATGTTTGAGAAGAGTGTGTTGAGAAGACAGTACTTTTCTGTACGAAATTTTGAAATGGGACGAATCAGGAATGAAATCAGCAATCAATTTTATTTTCCTGATTCGGACCAGTTTTGGCCGAAACTAGTGGGACGAATGCGGAATAACCAGAAAACTAAATTTGATGGTAAGCACATCACTAGCACAGACGCTAAATTTATCTCTGCTAATTATTCATAGTTTTGGACATTATTTGTATCCTAGACCCATAGGAAAACATGAACTAGATTGTTAAAATCTTGTTACTACAGATTTCTAGTAATAAACATAATTACTTTAACATTTATACTAAGGATGGGAGTTATTGGATATTTTGGCTACCGGTCATTAGTTGGGTATTTTGTTTCAATACCGCTAGTACCAACTGGTACCTAATAACGTTACAATACTCTATACCTGTTCTGATCTACCCAATATATTTCTAACCGATTTGGTTAGAAATACCATCTAACCGATTTGGTTAGAAATACCATCTAACCGATTGGTTAGAAATACCATCTAACCGATTTGGTTAGAAATACCATCTAACCGATTTGGTTAGAAATACCAAATACTTGTTGCAGCTACATAACTTTACGGGTGAACGGTCCGCTAGTACCTATGCGTAGATGATAGTTAGGTAAGTATAGGTATTGAAGCGTTGGGTAGTTATGGCTCACGGTCGGTTAGGCGCGATGCTCGCTTTGCACAGTTATTCCCTAGCGGTATGCGGATTTTACAATAGCGTTAGATATTTTAGGACCATGCTAACAGGTACTGAGTTAGTTATTGAATACCGGACTCATCTCTAATTTATACTGAGGGAAAAACTTACGCATGTAATGACAAATCCGGGAATTTTACTCCACCTTTTGTCCTTCTTGAAGGACGGTACACAGCAGAACACGACATATTTTCACTTTTTCAACAAAGTTTTAGGTAGAACGTAGTAATTTCTTAGAATTTAAATAAAGTTCATCAGTCGTACCACAACTTTGAACTAACTAGTCAGTTACAAGCTGACACGATTGACACTGGCAGTGCAGTATAGCTATACGTACATCAGCTATCTTTTTTACTCATAGCTTGACTCCGAGGAATAGACAAAGATACATGACAACTATGGTGATACATAGTTATAAGACCGGAAATGACTTATGCTAGCTCTACCTACTTATTACTCTATGGGTACTTCCATAGAGAAAGGTAAGACTTATTAACTTTATTGAAATTCTAAGAAATTACTACGTTTTACCTAAAACTTTGTTGAAAAAGTGAAAATATGTCGTGTTCTGCTGTGTTTAGTCCTTCAAGAAGCACAAGAGATGGAGTAAAAGTCCCGGATTTGTCATTTCATGCGTAAATTTTCGCTCAGTATAAATACTAAAGTAACATAAGTGATATTATAATGTGCTAGTGGTTTCTTTTTCACTTCTTCCACTAGTGGACAAAAAATTGAAGTGAAGAGAATATCAATAACACCTTATTTCATAATAATAACTATGTTTATAGTATACAATTTGACTTGTCTAATTGCTTATTTTGTAAGCCTAAAAATAAAAATTATTGATTCTGATTCTAATGATTTTTTTTACTAGAAATCTGTAGTTACAAACTTTTAACAATCTAGTTCATGTGTTCCTATGGGTCTAGGATACAAATAATGTCTAAAACTATGAATAATTAGCAGAGACAAATTAAGCATCTGTGCTAGTGATGCGCTTACCATCAAATTTAGTTTTCGGGTTATACCGCATTCGACCCACTAGTTTCGGCCAAAACTGGTCCGAATCAGGAAAATAAAATTGATTGCTGTTTTCATTCCTGATTCGTCCGATTTCAAGATTTCGTACAGAAAAGTACTGTCTTTCACACTCTTCTCAAGCATGTAGTATTGATTTGATAAAATTTTGAGCAAAAACAACATATAAACAATTAGAAATTTACGCAAAATATGTCCTTATAGCTAATCCATTAGACTCCCTGAATGAAAGATGTTTCACACCCGTGACTATAAGTTCCAAGTGTCAATTAGCGCTCTAGACTATACACGCAAGAATTGGAAGGATGAGCAAAAAATTCAGGTTTTATAGAGGCACTTGCCCAAATCACCAAGAAACTAAGGCAACGTAAAGCGGAGCGAACACTTACCCTTTTTTAGATTTTTGCATTGCGTGAGTGGAGCAAAAGAATAGCCAAAAAACATGTTTTTTTCTGGAGTCCCCATTAATTTGAATATTTATTTTGATAGTATATTATTATAGCGGCAAATTAAATACATACTGAAAAATGCAAGTGTCTACCTTCTACGAATCATGAGACAATAAAGCCCGATAGTTGGACAGACAGACAGACAGACAGCGGAGGGCTAGTACTAGGGTCCCGTTGGTACCTTTTGTTTACTGAACCCTCAAAAAGTGCGTAGCTTTTCTATAAAATGTGTATAGTTTTTCGAAACTCGTTTTCGATTGGTAGAATCATCTACATTGAATTAGTGTGGCATACTCGGTTCGCGATTCTGACACACACATGGCCAAAATCAGAATCAGCATCAGGTTATGTGTCAAAAAAAGGTATCAGCAACAACCCTGGTTGAAAGTACTAAAACGTGCCTGTTAAATATGGGACGAATCAGGAATGATAGTTCATAGTTTTTTATTTATAACGATTATGTTGCAGGTCACATTATAGTACATACATAGGTATCTATTAAAATTATTACATAATGAAATATAATAATGATAAATAAAATATGTAATTAATTACCAATTTAATTAATTTATCAATAAATGAAATTGGTAATTAATTACATAAAAAAGAATATAATTAACCTAAAATTAAATATTTAGGTACAGTTTAAAGTCATAAATTCGTTTATATCATAAATTGTCATACTTATTAGCCATTTTTTCAATCTTGTCTTAAAAGATAATGTGGACTGTGCGCTGGTGATAGGAGTCGGAATACGATTGTAGACAGCCGTCCCCATTACATGCAGCAACTTGGACGTCTTTGTCAGTCGTCGTGGAAGCGCTTTCAGCCGAAGCGAGTGCCTTGTGCCGTATCTGTGTCCGTCCCCAAACCTTGCATATTCATCCAAATTATTACGCACATATAGTGCGGCATGAAATCGGCATTCAAGTGTATTTTCCTGACAGTTTGGGCCGAAGCCAGTTCGGCTCGGCAGCAAAGTCACTTCCCTAGTCATGCACACTATTACAAATCTGCCACCGCACACTAATAAAAACGGACATGCCTAAAACTGAAAGGCGGAGTCCATAAAATTATTGGTCCTAGGGTACTTCACTCACTGTCAACAGCTGTTTGGTTTTTATACGGCGCCATACAAGAAGAAGTTGAAGTTGAATAAAAAAATTAATTTGCTTCGAATCGAATTTCATGTTTTTTCTCGCACGAAATGGATATTACGCCGCTATTCAAAGCATGTATAAAAACTGTAAAGACTCGCAACAAGGCCTTTGGCATTCAAAGTCCTGGGTACGACGAAAAACAGCGGATACTAAGGACGAAACCCAAAACCGCTTTCATGATCACTGCTAAGGATATAACTTTGCAAATCACCAGATTACGTGACTTCCTGCTAGAACACAGAGAAGGGTACCTTAGCTTTTTCAATGGGACGTCTGGGACGGGCAGAGAGACGATGACAGAAGACGAACGCGACCAGATAGACTCAGGCGCTCAGAGAATTATAAACACCTGTTCACATCTCGTCAGAGAGTTCAGAAATGACAACCGTAAGGTGTCTGCCGGCGCACAGATGAGAGAATACATAGATGCAGTCATAGACCTTATTGAAACATACCTCAAGTCCGTCTGCAAGATACACAGTGAGCTGAAAGCAATCAGGGTTAAACGAGACTTGGATGTCAAGAAGTTATCCCGCCTAGAGATGCCTCAAGTTAAATCTAACATTCCAAATCCTTTCTTACTTGACAAAGAAGAAAAAGAGACTGAGGAAGAACCAGACACAGCCAAAACAAAAATTGATTTGTCAGAGAATGAAGTGGCAGTGGTGTCTGATGAAACAGAACAGCTAAGTGCGGAAGAACTGCAGATGTTTGAGTCGGAGAACAATCAGCTGTTCAATGAACTAAATAACATGACTGAGGAAGTAAAACAGATAGAGAGCAAAGTACTTCATATAGCAGAACTACAGGAAATTTTCACAGAAAAGGTAAGAGTTGTCCAGGAGTGGTGTTATATGAAAGATAGTCCAGCAATTTGCAGGTTCTTTGGTTAACTTTCAGATATAATGTATGAAAACTTCTGTCAAAAATGTCAATTAAAAGTGTCCAATTATAGTTTCCAACACAATATGCCGCAATCATAAATTTTTCTGCCACTCTCAATCCCAAGGAATGGATGGTTTAACTGGATACTAAAATTATTGTTCTTTTTTACAGGTTTTACAGCAAGAGCAAGATATTGATAGGATATCAAACACAGTGGTTGGTGCTACAGAGAATGTCAAAGATGCTAACGATCAGATCCGACAAGCCATTCAGAGGAATGCAGGTCTACGAGTTTACATTCTGTTCTTCCTCTTAGTTATGTCATTCACTCTACTGTTCCTTGACTGGTACAATGATTAGAAGGTGTTTTTAATTAATCATTTTGTTTCTTTGCTATATTATTATACGAACCTGATGCTTTTATTAGAAAAGCAGGCATACATAGACTGTTAGAAATGTTATTATTTCTTCTTAGATTTACGTTGTTTCTTCAGATATCCTCAAGTAGCCTTATTTCCTCGGAGAGTCAAAACTTCATATTTTCATCCATATTAATTGCGGACTCATTTGTCTAACACAGATGGAAAAATAGAAAAAAGCATTTGACTGTTTAGAATGTAGATCATAATACTTTTTTGAATAAATTAGAAAATATTGGTATAAGAGGAGAGCTCTAGAGCTTAACAAATCATATTTACAAGGAAGAAGTCAGTGTCACTCAAAAAAAATCCAAGATGGGAATCGAACCCGCAACCTTCTGCTTCACAAGCGAATCTTCGCCCGCTGCGCCAATGAGGTCGTCAAAGTAACCTAGAAGAAAGTTTAGTGGCTTGGTTACTTTTGACTCGGCTGGCAACATAGCGTTGCCAGCAAGTTGCCAGAAGGTTCCAAAAATAAGCTGTTGGGTGCTTTTCAGCAAGGTTCCTTGTCAGTTTCACGCAAGGAATTTGTATAATAACTGGAAGGATCACTGACACAAAAACCGCGGTCTGAAAGAGACTGAATACTAAGGTGGTGTTTTAACATGTTTTTTCAACCACCACAAACCATTGAAAGTATTCCACGCTCACTCCGCTAGCTGTTTTTTATTTGTTATACTCTTCTCTAGTTCGTAAGCACCCGAAATAGTAACAAAAATTTCGGCGACTAGTCCACTCGCCGTTAAACGGTTCTTACGGTGTCTTGTTTTGTATTCCTAACTTGCATGCTGCGGCTATATACACTCGCCGTCGTCTAATCTTCATTGTCTTTGTTGCTAACCCGACCCCACCAAATTCCAAAATATCTCGCTCGCTCCACTTTGCCGTTATTTCATAGGTAGCCTTGTTTCTGCCACAGCAGTCTTTATAATGTTCGGGGCTCGCTTTCTTCGATTTTATTCATCCTATGAACACTAGTTTAATTTTGCCCAACAATAGGAAAAAAATTGAGGCTAACTCCGCTCGCCGTTAGTTATACTTGCTATTGTTAGGAGATAAGGGTTAAGACGGGATTAAACCGCAAGGTGTTTCAATATTTTGATTCATTTTTTTTTTGGACTATGGTGGTGCTCATTCCACGCTACGCCGCGCGCCGTCATTGATTCGATTTCGGAAAATTATTTATATAAGCTTACTTTTACGCTACAAGGCGTAGCTACAAGTTTTCTTTTATATCATGGTTTGGTTGATTTTGTCGTGACTCGACTGGCAAGCGTTTTAATCACTTTGCACTGCACTGGGCAACACTATCCACAGAATATTATTACTCCCAAAGAGAATACAATACTGACATTACTCCTGGCGACACTCGACCTGTCAGTCCAGTAATAATTTGTTTGTTTTTTTTTTGCTTCAATTGATTTGATTCAATAACAAACAACAGGAACCACTGAGACCAAATTTAACAGAATTCAGCGATTTTAGCAGAATTCAACCTCAAATTTAGGGCCTAGCAGATTGTGTCGCAGACCTAAAAAAAAACAGCATTTTTTGGCAGAATTTTATAAAATTACCGCAGAAAATTAGCATGATTAGAAACTAGGAAATTATTTGTGTTTCACTTGGGAAGAGGCTCTGGAAATGTTGAAAAAATTCTACCATGTACGATTTCTTTGTACTATTCTTGTAACCCATAAGTTAAATTTAGGGAAATTTAGAATAGCGGCGCGTTGCACACTTATTTTTTACCAAAGTACCAAGCACCAACCCCCCTATAAACATCACAAAAATACTGAACCCCTTGAGGGTTGACTTACTAAAATACAGATAGAACTAAAAAGTACCCACACTTACAATTAATCGATCTCGCAAAGGCCATGATGATTTTACCTATTTAAATACTGACCTGAGGTACAAATTAAAACGTGAAACAGTCAGTAAAAGAACCAGGGCGGGTCGATGCGTAAATTATACGTCAGTAAAGAAAATGATAAAGGACGATAGCTCGACGGTTCTGTAACTACCTAACCTACCTATAATCATAATATAGACACGGTAAAAAAATTGAGGTAGGTTCCAATACGTAAAATTGTTGATTCATGTTATTCATTAATCAATATTTTTGCATTCATATATGTACAATAATATTTGTAGAATTGTGTTTTCAATCAATAGCAGAATTTTGGCATACTAAAAATATAATTAGCAGACTTTAGCAGAATTTAGGCGAGCAGCTAGCATAATGTTCAATTAAAATCTGGTCACACTGACAGGAGGAATTGTCTTAGAATTAGTATGTATATGAGTACTAGTCAACCCATTATAGCTGAGTGTGTAGTTTGTGAACCCATTGCTAAATTGTAAAGGAACTGCAAGGAACATACTACCTACATACTCATGAGGTTTTGTTGCGTCAATATTATTTTAATGTGGGATAGGTAAAATTTTCCCTCTTCATACCTAACTGACAGTGGCAGAATTGCATCAATCCAGATGCAGAGCCAAAGCTAAAAGAAGAAGAAGAAAATTTTCCCTCGTCCCTGGTTCATACCACGTTCATACAACTTTGTAGATTTATTTCTCACGCCTAGTAATCTGCCTAATAAAAACACTAGCTCTACGAAATTGTATATACTCTGTGGTGCAAGTTTAGAAGATGACGTGTAGCGCCTCCCTCACCCCCGTTCTTCACCCCCGTTAGCAATAATCAGTAGCCAGTCATTATAATCAGCGGCCATTACTGTTTATCACCTGTTTATTGTTTTGATGTTCAGTTTTTGTTAAATCAGTAATAACAATAACAAACAAAATGTTTCGCAAGTGTTGTGTTCCTAGATGTGATAGTCAACGACATGACGTTAAATTACATAGATTTCCTTTAAAAAAGGAAGTACGAGATCAATGGCTAAGATATCTCAACTGTGAAAAGCTTTGAAGGATGAATAATTTAGTAAACAAAGTGTTTGTTTGTAATAAAAACTGAAAAACGGTTTATTTCAACAAAATGCCTAATCGTTTAAAACTTGGGGCATATCCAACTGTGTTTACTTAAATGGAAATGACGTCTGGAAACCCATCAAGCAGTTCCTGTACTGAATCAGGTACAAAAACATTCCTTACTTCCTTCCTGAAATATTATTTATCTAAACTTTTCAGTACTATGAATTAAAAAGCAAACCCTTTTAATTTTCAGTACAAAAGTAAAATACGATCATACACCAGTGATCATAGTTGTTCGAGGAAGCCTCGTTACTGTGAACATATTTACTGTTCAGATGGTGTCCGAATATCCAGGAGAATATCGAAGACCAGGCATGTAAGTATTTCTTCTATAAGAAATGTAAATATCTTTTTAATTTCTCTTTATTTTCAGATTGCACACCTCGCGGGTTCAGCAAAAGAGATTGATTAGAGTTGTTAAATCATTGACTCCAAAATGCAAGTTATATAGTGTTAAGCAAAAATGCAAGTTTATATAGTGTTTGAAAAATCTAGTCGTCAAAGGAATTTTCATGAAGCCTTGAAACGTCATCTTTACATCAAATGCAAAATAACGCGTTATGTAAATACAAAAAGAAATAAAAAATAAAAAACTGAATAAGTAATTTGCTTGTTATTGTTTCCTGCTACCTACATTACCTACCTACCTATAGAAAACCTACCTAGTATAGTTACATTATTTTCAATATTGACTATTATTTATTCTGTGACTTGACGCTGGTAGAATGCGCAAGCCGTGCAATGCTGCACGAAAACGTTTTTAAAAAAAAACAGCTGTCATCTTCTAAGTTTGCAACGGTACAAAGTCAATGTATGACAGATGACCGTCTGATACCTGTGTAATTTGTGTTATTTCTGTAAATAGTATACAATTGTAGCTGTATATTACGTAGGTATATATTTTATAAGGATGGGAGTTATTGGATATTTTGGCTACCGGTTATTAGTTGGGTATTTTGTTTAAATACCGCTAGTACCAACTGGTACCCAATAACGTTACAATACTCTATACCTGTTCTGATTTCTACCCAATATATTTCTAACCGATTTGGTTAGAAATACCATCTAACCGATTTGGTTAGAAATACCATCTAACCGATTTGGTTAGAAATACCATCTAACCGATTTGGTTAGAAATACCATCTAACCGATTTGGTTAGAAATAGCAAATACTTGTTGCAGCTACATAACTTTACGGGTGAACGGTCCGCTAGTACCTATGCGTAGATGATAGTTAGGTAAGTATAGGTATTGAAGCGTTGGGTAGTTATGGCTCACGGTCGGTTAGGCGCGATGCTCGCTTTGCACAGTTATTCCCTAGCGGTATGCGGATTTTACAATAGCATTAGATATTTTAGGACCATGCTAACAGGTACTGAGTTAGTTATTGAATACCGGACTCATCTCTAATATTTTATGTTACTTCGCATATTGATCACTTCTGTTATGTAACGCTTTTTATTTAACTTTTAATTTGGTTGTTTCTGTTTGTTTTTGTACCTATACGAACTTGATTGAGATTATATAAATTATTTATTTTCTGAAAAATCCAAACTCAACCTCCTTAAATTTTTATCTATTGTTCCTAAATGCGCAATTCATACCTAACTGAGACTGGCAGAATTGCATCAATCCAGATGCAGAGCCAAAGCTAAAAGAAGAAGAAAAAGATATAAATCTTTGTTCATAGTACATAATTGTCGGAGTTTTTTTATCCTCATTGATAATAATGTAATAGGAAGATCCCAACCAAAATGTCTTTACAAATGCCATTAGCAGTATGCAGAATTTGTTTATGTACCAGTGATTTATTGTTTCAAATACAAAACAAATATCCGCGAGAGGTTTTCCAGAGACTAACTGGAACTCTGGTAAGTCGAGCATTTTGCTACGGCTAGACGTATATAGTAGTATTAGATTAGGTGAACTCCGAACTGCCTGTTAAATAAAATATTGTACCTATATTGAATTTGGCTGGAGAGCCCGACCGTAGGGGAAACCGGATCAAAATAAAAACAAAAGTTTTAGCTCAAATCTATGATAATTTGGTACATTCAAAATTTATTGAGCAACACATTACCTAGACTATTTAAAGATTTACTTTAAGGTTTGAAAGATATTCAACAGAAACCAAAAAACGGATTTCGTACCATGTGTATTATATGGGTGACTTGATCCTGGATCTCAGAAGACTTGATCCTGGGGATCGAATCTTCCATGGGTCTGAGAAACTTGAAAATTGCGAGTTTAGGGGAAGTGAGTTTAATGTGGTTACCATTATAAAACCTAAATGAACGCCAATTTCTCTTGGTCCGGCTATAACTTGAGAAACGGCTTTACCAAATTCATTCATCTTTTTTTAAATGTTTTCTAATACTTCCAAGAAAATTCTTAATTAAGAGCAATTTTCTTAAAAAATAAGAAAATTGCGCGAAAAATTTATAAAACTTAACGACTACCCTAACTTCTTTTATCTAACCTTAACCCCAGCATTATATACTCTTTGCTAAGCATGTTTGAAATAACTGTCAGTTGTTTAACATCTTCCAGTGTGAATTGAATGACAGGACAAAGTCTGTGGGGTCAGCTAGTTTTCAATATATTTATTTGATTGGAACAGTCATACAAGTAACCACTTACACTAACTAATTAAAATTAAGAAATGCTTTAAAGATGCATTTAATTATCTACTATTTCTTTTTTTTACCTTTAGTTCTATTTTTCACTACTAAAACCGTACCTACACAGCACCTATGGGAATCTTGGTCCGCGAATCAAGTCTACCCATATCATCAGTACAAGTCTTCCCAGTACCAAGAATTGTATGAATCTGCTCATTATAATTGAACCTAAAACAAATAAAACTTCGCGTAGATGAATATTGAAACTTCACAATATTTGTGTTTCTTAGCTCACCAATCAGAATCACACAACTAATTAACTTGTTAGAGAAACCCCGTACCACAAATGTCGAAAATAAAAGTCTCGCAAGCCTCAAATGGATAAACTGCATTCATTTTTAAACATAACTGACTTTGACAGATGTTTCAATCCCATGGTGAAACTTTTTGCAAAATCAAGTTAGTGTTGACATTTTAAGATAATCTAAATCCCTTAGTAGGGTTTTTATGGCGCTGTACCAAGTCTCCTGGAAGAATCTTGTGTACCCAGTGTACCCTATATGTAACAGTGGCGTAGCTAGGTGGGCAAAAGCCATGGTGCATAGAACCTTATTTTCTATTGCAATTAATGATAAATGTTGGAGGCAATCTTGTCCATGATGATGTCTCCTTGGTCTTTGTACTACCACATCTACCTGTAATTGGGGGGTCACATTTGGTGATGCCTCAAGTGTTCTTTAAGTGTATCTTCTGTTGGTAGTTCTAAATAAATAAATACACTAGCTAGGGATTAAAATTAAAACTATGGTCTGTATTTAGTGCCTATCGTTATAGATATATGTACATTTGATACTTTTGTAATTTAAAGAAACAATGATTTCAGCTTATCTCTGAAGATAACAGATACACTAAAGTGTGCTACATATGTCACGCACAATTGGACAGATTTATGAAGTTCTTCAATATGTGCCAGAAATCAGAGAAAATATGCAGGGATCTTCTCCAGAACAATGTGGAGGTAAGACAATATAGAGTATTCTATTTTCGGTACCTACATAGCTGTAGTGATTATTACCTGATTGTTTTCAATATTGTCTGTAGGTAGGTATGTGTCACCCATTGCTGGTTCTCTGAATAATAAGCTTAAAAAAAATACCTAGATCAAAATCAAAATAATGTTTTTTTTTCAGGTGACTCAGGAGAGCTTAGTTAAGCATAACTTGAGATGGTTATACAACTTATCAATATCACCACTAAAACTGGTGTCCTATGTTAATGAACTAGAAGTCTCAGTCAAACTGGAAGAAGTTTCAATTAATCAAGCATTGTTGCCAATGTTAGATCCAAAAATGAAAAGGGAATGCAACACACCAAACAGTGAAGGTGAAACTTGTGATGAACAATATGTATCAACAAGCTTAATTGATCCCTCAAATGGCAATGAAAAAACAGACAATAAAAATAAAACAACAAATAGAACAAACACTATGAGGCCAGAAAGCAGCAGTCACTATGTAAAGAAGTCATATAAATGTGATATTTGTAACAAGTCATATAAGAATAATTTCACCTTCAGAAGACACATGAGACTACACACTGGAGAAAAGCCATATGCATGCAAGATATGTCCTGAAACATTCAAACAAATGGAGTCCTTAAATACTCACATGCTTTCAAATCATTCTGCAGAAATGCCCACCTGTGATACATGCGCTAAAAGTTTTACTACAAAAACTCTTCTCAACAGACACATCAGGCAAATCCATGAACAAAGCTCATTAACATGCAAAGTTTGTAATAAAACATTTAATATTCAACAAAATTTGAATGCACATATAAAGATACACACCGGATACAAGCCATTTGTTTGCAGTGTTTGTGGTAAAACCTTTATAGAAAGTGGTCAGTTAAAAGTCCACTCAAGAATACATTCTGGTAAAAAACCGTTCACCTGTGACTTGTGCAATAAGTCATTTAGACAATTAAGTGTATTGCAAAGTCATATGCATCTCCACACTGGAGAAAAGCCATATAATTGCAACGTTTGTAACAAGTCATTCCGGCACCGCACCACGCTGGCCCTACACTCTGTACTCCATGCTGGCGAGAAGCCTTACACATGTCCTATATGTAATAGTGTCTTTGATCTTAAGCCTCTTCTACACAAACATATTGCGACCCATACCGACAACTCCTCATATGTGTGCAACATTTGCAGCAAAGTATTTGTTCATAATATTCTTTTGAAGCAACATATGAAAATTCACATGGATACAAGACGTTTTACTTGCGACATGTGTGGCAGATCCTTCTATAAGAACTCGGCTTTAGTAAATCACATGACAACACACACTGGACAAAAACCATTTAAATGTGATGTATGTGAGAAGTCTTTTCCTCATAAGAAAACTTTAGTGGCTCACAGAAGGATACACACAGGTGAGAAGCCATACTCGTGTGATGTTTGTAACAAAAAATTTACTTTCAACCACGGCCTGAACAGACATTTTAAAATACACACTGGAGAAAAGCCATTTAGCTGCACCATCTGCAACATGTCATTTATTGGAGGTGATAAATTGAGACGACATATGAAAGTGCATAGTAAAGAAAAACCTTAGGTATATAATTATCTTGCTGTACATATGATTTTGTGATGTTGACATAAATCTGAATTTTAATAAAGAATGCACTTGTGGCATCTCTCTATTTTTTACCTGACTGTGCGAGGAGGGTTATGTTCTTCGAGTCTATGTATGAGGTTTCTTTGTCACTGCCTTTTCAGACGTCCCAGTTGCCGGCTAGCCGGTGCCCGGCATCGAATGTATGCAAATTAGGACGGTACGTGTGAACGGATGCCCGTCGCCGCCGGGTACCCGGCACTGGCTAACCGGCAACCGGGACGTCTGAAGAGGCACTCACGCTCTACAGCCTAAACGGGTGGATGCTTAAGAAAATAATAGCAGCGTGTTTTTATGTTAGGTGGATGGATTTGGACATGAGGTGTCATATGAAATGTTATAATTAGTAGTGTCAAAGGTTAGTAATAGAGATGGCGAAGGAGTACCTACCTAGGTAGGTACTCATCCCTAGTCCTCGAGATCGCCTATTAAGTAGAACGTTCTAGCCAGTAAGAAAGAGGCTTGGTTTAGGTACGTCCTAGCTCCTTTATATCGTTACACTGGTTGCACATAGCTCAGTTACAACCCAGCGGCGGCGGCGTACTTGTAGGTTCTACAGGCGCACCACTGCAGGCGTTGGGGAGATGTAGGTAATGGAGATCACATAAGCGGAAATTCAAATGGAATCAAAATTATAAAAGAACCATAAATTTTTTCACCATTTAACAAACTTTATTTATTTGACTATGAATTCAGATAAAAGTTCTTTCACTAGATAAAGTTTATTACTTGAGGAAATGTAGGTACCTAACGGTTGTGAAATTTGACAGGGAGGTAGATGGCATCTCGGGGACGGACATAGGGTACATGAAAAGCGCGTTCGAAGTCGCGGGCAGCAGCTAGTCATTTATAAAAACAGGATAGATCACCATCGTCAAGTAAACATCGGTAGGTAGGTTGTAGTAACACGTAGGTAAAGTATAAAGGTAATTGCAGGCAAGAGTCCCACCCAATCGCAATCTACATAAATCCCTACCTAAACCTGCAGAGCCTGTTGTAGTTGCTTCATAAGTATAATAGTTATGATCATCATCGGTGATCCCCAATGCCTTTTATCAATTTATTATTGGCTATTTGTATCTGTTTTAGTAGATGCTGAGAGACATTATGTCTTTCAGCTGTTGTGTGTTGTTTTAGTAGATGCTGAAAGACATTATGTCTTTCAGCTGTTGTGTGTTGTTTTAGTAGATGCTGAAAGACATTATGTCTTTCAGCTGTTGTGTGTTGTTTTAGTAGATGCTGAAAGACATTATGTCTTTCATTTGTATCTGTTTTAGTAGATGCTGAAAGACATTATGTCTTTCAGCTGTTGTGTGTTGTTTTAGTAGATGCTGAAAGACATTATGTCTTTCAGCTGTTGTGTGTTACAGCTGAAAGACATAACTACTAAAACAGATACAAATAGCCAAATATAAATTGATAAAAGGCATTGGGGATCACCGATGATGATCATAACTATTATTTATTTTTAAACTGATATACCTAACTACTTATCTAATGCATTACACTACACTACATACACTTGAGAGCAATAAAATCGCACATCCGCACATTTTTACTTAAAAGTTCAATTTTTTTTTTATTTGGAGCTTACAGCAAATTAAAATAAAATTAAATTAAAGTGCATAATCTAGGCATTCGCAGAACTGATAAAGGGTTGACATTTACCTTTAAAAACAACTCATTAGCAACAAAACAATAGACCCCCTTATGTCGCTCGATCCAGGTAAGGCCGGCGGCGGGATTTATCGCAGGTATAAAAGAGTGCATATTGAGGGAATGGTCATCATTTGCATACCAACGTACAGTGTGAAAGGTTCTCTATTGATATTGGCTTCAAACGGAACACGAAAATGGATACTACACCAGAAGTAGCCGCTCAAGTGGTTGCCCTTGTTGAATCGGGGCTTAAGCAAAGTCAAGTGGCTCGACAATTGAGTTTGAGCCGATTTACCGTTCGGCGTGTATACCAGAGGTATCAAGAGACTGGTGGCTACAAACGGCGACAAGGATCGGGCCGTCCCCGTGCTACAACAGAGCGTGATAACCGCTTTCTTATAACGACATCTTTAAGAAATCGTCGTTTGAACGCATTTCAACTGGGCCAACGACTTCAAGAAGTTCGTGAAGTAGAAGTTAGCCGGTGGACAGTCAGAAGACGATTGAGAGAAGGTGGCCTGACTGCAGACAGGCCAGCAAACGGGCCGAAATTGACCCCAGCCCACCGAGAAGCCCGCCTTCAGTTCGCTCGAGACCATTTGAATTGGACCGAAGAGCAGTGGAGTGCAGTCCTGTTCTCTGATGAGTGCAGGATGTGCTTGCATGGCAACGACGGACGGGGGAAGGTGTATAGAAGATCGGGAGAACGATTTGCCCAATGCTGCATAACAGAACGTGTCGCCTATGGCGGTGGATCAATCATGTTTTGGGGAGGCATGTCTATGGAAGCAAAAACCGAGCTTGCCTTCATCACCGGACCGAATACTGGTCGCCAATCAAGAGGATTGACATCCATACGATACATTGAGGAAGTACTCGAGAGCCACGTCGTACCTTTTGCTGGGTTTATCGGCGAAAACTTTCTGTTTATGCAAGATAATGCAAGACCGCATACTGCTGGCATAGTGATCGAGTACCTTCAAGAGGTGGATGTGACCGTTATGGAGTGGCCAGCTCGAAGTCCAGACCTCAATCCCATCGAACATCTATGGGACGAGCTGAAAAGAAGAGTTCGAGGCCGAGATGCTCCTCCATCGACTCTACAGGAGCTGCAACAGGCGATCGCAGAGGAATGGGAGGCTATTCCTCAAGACTTTATCAAAAGTCTAGTAACATCAATGAAAACACGGATGGAGTCAGTGATTCAGGCTAGGGGAGGGAACACTCGATATTAATAACAAACTTTAAATTAATTTTATCTTTTAATTTCATAACTTTGACACCAATACTTGAATAAAGAATTTTTTACTAAACATGCATTTTTGTTATTGATCCACAAAAGCATTTTTATGTAATGATTGAAAGACAAATCAGATACCACTGGATAGGTATTAAAATAGACTATGAATCTGCATTACAGAAACATAATATTTTTTGTTTTTTTTTTAGTTATGTCAAAAAATCATGAATGTGCGATTTTTTTGCTCTCAAGTGTAGATGTTTTTTTCATTATACATGTACATAGAAAACACCTAGAACAAATATGTATTTACAAATCGTACAAACATATTTGTCCAAAGGCAAGAATCCTACTTCTTACGATAAAGATTATTTATTGTCGAAACTGTGTACAAAGAGATCTTATACAATAAGGTGAAAACAACAGTTTGTCCGTTAATTACGAACGTACAATATTATACGTAACGACGCCGGCGGACTTTCACCCGCTGCGCCACATCAGTCGTCAGAGAAAATTGAGGAACCACTGAGGTCGTCGTCCTTAGTAGTCAACTACACTACAAAAAAGGTCTTTTTCCTGTTTACCCATGGGAATTTGATGTTTTACCGAGATTGCCTGGAAGAGGTCGCTCAAAGCATAAGGCGGGCGGCCTTATGCTTTGAGCGACCTCTTCCAGGCAGGTCTTTGTACTTCATTGATGGTCTGTATTTCCTTCTGTATTGTATTTTGTGTTTGTGTGGTACAATAGTAGATTGTATCTTATGAGAGCAAAATAATATTTTTACGGCGAGGGCGCTTTTTTTAATCCAGAGCGAAGTGAGGGATTATACAGTAGAATCCCGAGCGAGCGAGGGATTCTTTAGTAGAATCCTGAACAAGATCCTGCGAGGGATTCAAAGTATGTCGCCCGAGCCAAAAATATATTTTGCGCCCGAGTGATACACTCTACTTTTCATCACCCTCTATGAGAAAATAAAAGGTGCCTCATATTTTATTCTAATATTATTATTTAATATAAAATAGTAAGTACATAACAACTAAATGAAATTAAATAGTACATAATAATAAATCAACTAATAAAATTACCATAGGCTTTCATATATTTGTCCCGGGATTTTGCAGATAATAGATTATCTATCACATTTCTTGCCTCAGTTCGAATACTTTCAGGAGTTAATTCTAATCCGTGAAAATTTACGAAAACGCGGGCTGTAGTTCGCGCGTTTTTAATATGATTTCTTTTTTTTTTCATTCAGCCGCGCGGCTGCGGCGGCGGCGCAATATGATCCGTCGCGTCTTACCAGCCAGTATTTACCTATTCAAACAATATTTGCGTTCGATTTTGCTGGCGCTGAAAACAAACTAAGACGTTCCGAATTCAATAACTGCGAGGCAATACACTTTTCCGCGCACTTTTTGAATTAGGAATTTATAAAGAGGAATAAAAGTTCCTTTCTGCCCGCTAAAAGTTCCTTAAAACAAAAACCACCTTTGGGTGCACATAAAGGCGAACAAAGTCGTCTTTTTCGAATAGATGGGATGAAAAAGAGTTATCTATCTAGATTCGGCATCATGTTGTACATTAGAGGTCTTATAATTAGGTACAAGTTTCAACATAAGCCCGGGTGGGGCACTGCAATCTGCAATCTATACTTATAATAAAACTGTAACAGGTCCAATTCTGTACATTGAAGATATTTTCAAAAATTTTTTTTGGAGGCTCTATTAACTATACTGTAGCCAAAGATGTAATTTTTTTCCATCATGTCTGTCTGTCTGTATCTTGGCCGCGCATAACTCTGAAACTACTGAATGTATTGAAATGAAACTTGGCAGATTTGAGTTCTTACTACGAGGAAGGACATAGGATACTTTTTATCCCGGATTTCAAAAGGGTTCCCCTGGGAGAGGGGATGAAAGTAAAATTTCTCGGTTGCGCATAGCGCCGAAACTACTGAATGTATTCAAATGAAACTTGGCAGCTTGATACTGGATGCTGGAATGAAACTTGGTGCTGGATGGGGTGCATAATTAACACCTCAGTCAACATGTTACCTTACACGACACTCAGTTCGCTTTTAGATCTACGTTTTCAACTGAATCAGCAATACTGAACCATCCAGTACTACAGCAGAGCAGAAACACACCAGTTTACGCCTGCTTCTTAGATTTATCTAAAGCGTTTGATCTTGTGACGTATTTATGTAGTGTGTGTGTGTGTGAAGTAGTTGTGGTAGAAGCTGACGGGCGATAAGGGGTTGGTGCTGCTCTTTAAGCACTGGTACGGCAACCTACGTAATTGTGTGTGAGATAATCAGGGTCACTCTCGGATATGTCCAGGTTGGTTTGTGGGGTGCGGCAGGCGGGCTGACTTCACCCCGGCTTTTCAACCTGTACATGGACCGTCTGATCGAGGGGCTTCGCAGTACCGGGATTGGCTGTTCTATTGATGGTGTGGTAGTAAATAACATAAGCTATGCCGATGACATGTTACTGCTCAGCCCATCGATTAGTGCTCGCAGGAAGCTGTTGAGCATTTGATAACCGTTCCACCAGTCTCGCTGGCAGGCTGTGTATAGTAGTAACTCAAAAGAGTGTTGAAGTTCAGCCTCTGGGTCACCGAGATCCTCATGGATTATGTATATGTGGAACGCAGAGCCCTATCAGTCAGAGCCAATATGCTGGCCCGTAGATTTGGATGATGTAGTACGGCCGTAAAAACGAGATGTTTAGAGTGTACTGCCAGTCAATTTATACGTGCAGTCTGTGGGTCAGCTACACACAGCGATGCTGGAATACCCTGCGTGTCCAGTATAACAATGGGTTCAGGTTGGTGATGGGGCTGCCGCGCTTCTGTAGCGCGTCGGGGATTGGGCGGGGAACATGCACAATTTTTTTAACTTGACGCACATTTACAGCGTAGAACGCACTAATTATTTGTGGAACTCACTTCATTCTAGAAGAAACTTTTCTGCTGGGATAACGCACACTGTTTGCGGATGCACGCGTAGACGACTTCTACGCGATCATCCACAACAGAATATCGTCCCTGAAGCGCCAGGTTCAACAGCTACCTGCAGCTTATCACAGAGAGGCTGAACACTCACGGCCTCTGCATGGAGCACTGGACAAGAGTGCATGTTGTACACTCTTGACCAGTGTCATATACTTATTTTGTATTAAATTTTTTATATTATGTGTAATTATGAACTTTGTAATTGATTGTCATATATTAAAGTCTGAAGTCAACATATTGTTTTGTATTTACGATCACAAGCTAATTAATTTTTGCTTAAAAATATTATCAATTGCTACAAATAATTATTCGAATTAACCGGATTTCGATTCTTCATCATCATCAGCCTATACACGTCCACTGCTGGACATAGGCCTCCCCCGTACGACGCCACAAATAGCATTTATTTCCTTGTTTGTGACACAATGCACACTTCTTGAGCAAGTTTGTGCGCTATAATGTTTAGCAAGCATAGCGAATCTCCGTTGAGTGGCTGCCGCGGCCGAAATTCGGCTATCCAGGCGGACATCATCAAAATAGCGAGGGAGAATGGAAAGATAGACAACATGGCAGTCAGAAATAAAACCATAAACATACAACGCAGGAGGTTGCGGGTTCGATTTCCTCCTCGAGACAAACAGTAGGAACTGTTAATTTGATAATAATAACTGTTTATGTTATTATTATCAAATTAAGAGGCGGCTCAGGACCGCTATTTGTGGCGTCGTACGGGGGAGGCTTATGTCCAGCAGTGGACGTGTATGTACTGATGATGATGATGATGAACTATGTTTATAGTATAAAATTTGACTTGTCTAAGTGCTTATTTAGTAAGCCTAAAGAAATAAAGTTATTGATTCTGATTCTGAATTACTCATAACACAAGCTCTGCTAAGATGATGATGTTCAACAATATATTTATTTTATTATTTACATTTAAAAGTAAGAGGCAGCGACCGGCGGCGGCGGCGGCGGCCGCATCGCGTCGCTACCGGCCGGTGCCTTCCCGGTGTGAATTAAATGTATAAAAGTATAATAAGCACACCACACCCAATTTTTGATACAATTAACAAACAAACAAAAAGGTATCCACGGGATGATTATCTAAGGCTTTTCTTTGCTGTGTACTTTCAAATGTCTTCTCAATTTATGACCTCCAATAAATGACATGTTGCAGATGCTGCAACTGAATGGCTTTTCTCCAGTGTGTATTTTAATATGTGTGTTTAGGCCGTGATTGAAAGTAAATCTCTTATTGCATACATCACACGAGTATGGTTTCTCACCCGTGTGTATCCTTCTGTGTGCCTCTAATGTCTCCTTACGAGGAAATGACTTATCACATACATTACACTTATAGGGCTTTTCTCCGGTGTGTGTTTTCATGTGATTGATTAGGCCCATACTCCTGCAGAAGGTTTTGCCACACACATTGCAAGTAAAACGTCTTGTATCCATGTGAATTCTCTCATGTTGCTTCAAAAGAATATTATGAACAAAAACTTTGCTACAAACTTTGCACACATATGAGGAGTTGTCGGTGTGGGTCGCAATATGTTTGAGTAAAAGAGGCTTAAGATCAAAGACACTTTGACATATAGGACATGTGTAAGGCTTTTCACCAGCATGCCGTACAGTGTGGAATACCAACGTGTTGTTATTCCTGAAAGCCTTGTTGCAAACTCCGCAATTATAAGGCTTTTCTCCAGTGTGTATATTCATATGATTTTTTAATAAATATCTCTTAATAAATGACTTGTTGCAAATGTTGCAAGTGAATGGTTTTTCTCCAGTATGCAATTTCATATGTCTACTCAAATCACCACTTTGCCTGAATTTTTTATAGCATACATCACAAGAGTATGGTCTCTCACCCGTGTGTATTGTCTTGTGTTTTATTAAAGTTGAAGGACTAGAGAATGATTTTTCGCACACATTGCATGTATACGGTTTTGCTCCAGTGTGTATATTCATGTGATTCTTTAAGCCTTGTTTCATACAGTAGGATTTGCCACACACACTGCAAGTATATTGCCTCTCCTCTGTATGAATTTTCATGTGTTTCCTCAGACAAACACTATAGATGAATACTTTGTTACAAACTTTGCAAGCACGAGAGGTTTTGTCAGTGTGGGTCGCCATGTGTTTGCGTAGCAGAGGCTTCTTATCGAAAGCACTGTTACATATAGGACATGTATATGGCTTTCGTAATCGTATTTCCCTATTGAGTACAATTTCTTCTTTTATTTTGATTTTAGTTTTATCACATTTTAATTTTTTAATATCCTTTTTATTACGATTTCCATTAATGCGTGTAGATGCAGTGTTAACATCATTAGTACTTTCTTTAATTCGAGGCACATTGCATTTGTCATCACTTTTGATTTGTTCAGCGTACACGGGCATTAGGTATTCATCATCAGAAGTGTCTTCTTCTTTAGCTGTGATTTCTTGTTTAACAGTGATTTCAATCTCTTCAATGTCTGCCTCCGATTTCACTGGTGTTGTGGAGTAGTTGTATATCCATCCCAGGTTGTGCTTAGCCAAACTCTCCTGTGTCACCTAAAACAAGTAAAACCTATTAATACTCACATGTGAGAGGGAGTATTGGGACCGAAATATTTTTTTGGGGATTTGGGGGGGTCATGAACTACATTTCTAGATAAAAAATCAATGTCCTACGTGTCACGGTTGCTGAGATATGAAAAAACCTTAAAAAAAGTTTTTTGAAGGTGATCCGAAATCTTGCCTTAAAATTATCGTATCTTGTTGTTTGTGGTTGTATTGCCACAAATTAACTTGCTATATTCCCCAATGCGCATTCATTCTAAATAAATTATTACATACCTAGATGTCCTGTGCACAAGACAATCTACTGTTAGTATTGTATGAGCGCAAATCTTGTCACATGTACTTCGAGATCTGTCTTTTGAGCACGCCGTATCTTGGCATATCTCCCGAAAACTACAGCTTCATTTCGCTTCTCTCTGTGATTAATTGCAAAGTGTGACCCAAGAGTCTCTTTAGTTTTATTTTTGCAGCGGGTCCTTAAGAACTCCGACCCGACCGCATGGACAGAAGTTTCCACCAGCCCGTTATTCAGCTCAGACAGGATTTGGCGTAACATAGACTTTATCAGACGACATCGTTCTAGCTTAACATTGATATTCTCTCATCATGCGGTGAACGCCGGTTTTCACCCTGTTGCTCGTCATGTTAAAGTCTAATCTCATGCTTATAACCGCCGGGGTGCAGCCAGGTCCAGTTTCAGTTTCTTTATTTGCAAACAAATAAAGTATCGGAATGTTTACAATTTTCTAAAAGAATACTTCTCGAAAAAAGAATTCATCGCGAAGAGTCCCACCTTCTCCGTGAAGTCGGCCAATAGCTATCCCGTTTGGTTTCCCTGTTCAAACCCAACCCAACTGGCCCACTCTAAGTTCGTCGCCGGTTTTCTTGCCTAGTCGCGCATTAAAATCCCCCATCACAACGGTGTACTGTTTTCAAGGTATGCATGACCTGTGACATGTCGTCATACATGACCTCCACTTCATCGTAACGGCATTCCGAGTGCGGGGCGTATTAGTACCTGTATGACCTCCAGCGAATACCGGTTGGTGATTCTGAGTATAAGGTATGCCACCCTGCTCGAGATGCGACGAGAAACCCGATACCGTCTTGGGGCAGCTGGTCGCCCTCCCGATAGTAGAACAAGTTACCCAAAATCAGGGAGATCGTGTCCTCTCCCTCTCTTCGGACTACTGTCAACCCTATTATACCCCACTGCAACTTGTCTACCGCTTCTTCCAGCTCGATAATCTTCTCATCGGTCCTCAATGTTCGTCCGTGGTATGTTACCAGGTGCAAGGGTCGTCGGTATTTAGATTGGTAGCACAACCTCTGCAGCAGATTCCTAGCACCCCCTGCTCCGCCGTTACCATAGCCGCTACCGTGACCAGGAATAGCAGAGCTGCCGGGAACTGGGGACCGTTTTATGTTTGTACCTGTCATGTATGGGGGGGTTTTGCCATAATCACCACGCTTGGCAGGCGGATTGGTGATCGCAGTGTAAGTTTTGAAAATATTCAGAAGAAAGCTGCTTCTCTTCTTCTGGTAGGTTCTCTTGGGCTCTTAGGACATCCACGGGTTGGGTATTTACTATGTATAATATAAAATATCTATCCATCTATGTAATTTATTGTATCATCTATGTTGATCGTCGAGCATTATGATTAATATATATTTCTCATTTCCATGATCTCGGGCCATATACTGCCGTCCTTATCAAAAGTGCAATAACTCGGTTTTCGCGCTAAAAAGAGTTGTGTCGAAATATTGGAATACTCAAATCATGGTAAATATCCCGTTATTTTTTATTGACAGTGAAAATAACAATCAAATAATATAAGTAAATTAAACTAGTATTTATGTACAATTGAGCTAACTGCAGACTGTTGCGAACAATCTACAGGTAGCTCAACTGATCCATAGCTTCCCGTTATTAACTTTAATGCAATATCAGTTAGCAGGTAACAACTTATATTTTATAATAGATTCTGTATAAATAAAAAGAGGTGTACCTACGTAAGAAAATGTTTTAATAAGTAGAGTATGCGCAAATCTTTATGAGCTCTGTGAAGTTGGCTTCAATGGCTGCGCACTGAACCGTAAATAAGGCGTTGAGGAGAAAAAGCGGGGTGAGAGGGGATCTGACTGTCAAACCAGGGTTGCCAGCAAGAATTTTGGCGTATTTTTATTGTGTCTAGCACATTTTGTTATGCATTACTATATTTTTCAATTCAATATTTATAGAATATGTAAACACATGTTATACTCAATGGCAGATTATTTAAAACCTACAAAAGAAATTAAACTTTTAATCTAAAGCAATTAACCCAAGTTTGAAAATTAAATAATTACTATGTAGCAAATTTGGCGATACTGTCGCTTTTGAGTACAATGACGCAGCAAAGTCTTTGACGGTTGTTCGGTGTTCGTTTCGTTGACTTGATAGTTTATTCTGGCGATTTTGTGGAGTATTCCCTAATATTAGCTGTTTCTCTTAAAAGTTAAATATGCCTCGCGGGCGGAATAACGTACTGCGTCGTCAAACTTGGAAAATGGTGTTCGATGTCATAAGTTTTATGAGAAAAGAAGCCGACGAATTCAACCTCAAAATTGTACTTCAGTGGACTTGCAGCTGCAACAGCACACCTGTAGCAGCTGCAATCCACTTTTAGTACCATAAAAAGGATTTCTAGCCGAAGCCCGGGTGGGTCGCTAGTTGGTAAATATCACTTTTCTATTTGATTGTACGTGCGCAGTATTGCTTCCGTGCCTATGTTCACAGAGCTCATTAAGTTTTGCGATCACTCTACTAAACATATTTATTTATTGCAAAACGTTACGAAAGTCTTAATCTTAATATTAAATTTAACCTTATGTTTATTTTATGAATATTATTTTTGGCCAGCAAACTTGGTGTTCGCATATCCTCCTAAGCTATACAATATAAAACTATTACAAAGGCATTAAAAAAAAGCTTATGACAGGTATCAAAAACTGGCCAAGCGATTTTTGGAATTTCCTTCGTTTAACGTAATGATACGTACGATAAAATAGGTGGCGGCGCTTTTTTGGGTCGAGGTAGCCCTTTAATCAGTCTGAAAAACTTAACTCTAGAAAGTAATGTTTATTTATCGCAAAATCGTCTTAATCATCATAATTCTAAAAGCTTACGTTACCACAACTCAAGTTATTTCACTTTTTTATGTAAGTCAAGACCAAATCCCTTATATAGTTACTGTGGTTATGCTTATAAAAAAATTGGATCGGCTATAGATATGTAAAAACTGTCTTAGTAAAAAAAAAGTTGTTTTACTCATCACGAATATACATATGTACCTAACTCTTGGCGCAAAAACCGAGTTATTGCTCTTTTAATAAAGACGGCAGTGCTACTTAAAACTGAAATTATATTGATTTCCTAGCGATAACTGCAATAATTATACTACTTATTGCGGTTATGATTAGTAAACATTCTATCTATTTATGAAACAGTACTAAAAATAAGTACAATATCATGATTTTAAATAGCTTCATTATCACATTTACCAATTCTAGGTACAGCGTAATATTCTATACATTTTTATCTATAATCATGTGAAAGTTTCGACTCGATACCTTGTATGGGGATGGAATTACAAAGTAAACAAAAATAAAATCTTTAACTGCATTTTTCTCGACAGTTGCTCGGACCTAGTTATTGCACTTTTGATAAGGACGGCAGTATCTATAGTCCTGGTCCTTTGGGGGGCATGCATGGACAAAGCCAACAGCCCAGAGGCCCTCTATGAGAATTGAACTAAATGCCAGGGCTTCAAATAGTGCGTATCATCCTCGTCATCCTCGGGTACACAATATGATACACCCGTAAAGAAAAATGAGAGGAATGAAAAAACAGGTGATGTTATGGGTGGACGGATTGAGTAACCAGGCTATGGAAGAGAATGTGGACGCCTGCCATAAACCTATTCTCAAAAATGTTAACAGCAGATGGTGCCTTGCCCAATTGTGAGAACGTTACTCGAAATGCCGGTGTAAGTGTCGGAAAGGAACAACATCGGCGTAAACGACTGAGCGGTGTCAATAGGTGCGGCGATTTCACCTTCACGAAGACTGCCCGTGACCGGATTTCCTCGTTATTACGCCATTAGATACTTCAACCCCGGAGTCTACATCCTAAGATGCATCTCTCGCGGCTCCACTCGGACTGGCCAATGAAGGCAAGCAAAGAGATCTGGTTCTGTTGGGATGCCACTCCTCAAGCGGAGACGGACGAAAACCAGGAACTTCCGAGGTGTCGGTACTCACCAACAGCTTGCCAAAAGCTGCCCTGCGGGCTTATTAATATGTCAATATTGGTACGTAGGTACAGTACCAATTTGAACATAACCAATTTATCACAATTTGTAAATTGTTGATAATGTTTATTAAATTGTGACTGAAAATATTTCCCTCAATGGGTAATATATCAAAAAATCTATTAAAAGCTGTATAATTTAATAAGCCAAGTACCTCCACGTCGGTTTGATACAGGTCTGTGCATATTTTGTCCGACTTCTGGCACATGTCGAAGAACCTCCAGCATCTTAGTAACTGCGCGTCGCACATGTAGCACACTGTGCTGGGTCTGTTGTCTCCTGAGACGAGCTGTAATCAAAGGTTTTTCACATTCACCTGCTTGTATTATTAAGAGGATTATCAGGACCTAATAGAGATACAATTTTAATATTACTTACCCAACCTGGGTAAGTAATATTAAAATTGTATCTCTATTAGGTCCTGATAATCCTTACTTAATTATCTACTAGGGATTGTAAAATCGGGTAGTTTTTGAGGAACCGGGAATCCCGAGAAATTCTGATGACGAAACTGGGAATTCCCGGGAAATATATTTTTAATAATATTCTTCAGAAAATAACTATATAATTAATGGTTTACTTAAGGTATCTATTATATTTAGTTAATAAATTGAGTTACGGAAAATAACAGAAACTGAATAAGTTTGTTACAAAAATACCTAATTTTGTTAAGTATAGAAAAAAATATAGACCGTACATAATATAATGCTTCACTTTCCAGTTTTGATCATAAAGTGACATGGAAAAATAAACGTCACAATGAATTCTTTATCATCTTATAACATGAATACTCATATTCATTAAGCTTTTACGAAAATTTTTCATTCGATCGTTTTATTCGATAGGTTTACTTTTTGAATTTAGTATGTTTATTTCTTATCTAATTTTATTGTAGTCTAGGATGATCGATGATGATATTTGAGAGTTTTTTTAACTCTCTCCTTTCTTGTTATCTGCCCATGTAGGCATTGGGCTAAGAGTTTTGTATGCTTTTTGCTGCCAAACAATGACAAATATTTGGCCTATCGGCATATCCATTTATTTGATGATTGTCAAGTCTTGATGGGCTATTCTGTTTAGTTCTCTGTATGTGCTATTTTTCTTCATGAAGTCATTAGCCAACTCATTTGGGTGGATTTCTTATTATTGGGCGAAGGATCTCAGTTTGGTGGCGATATATTTCGTAACTGTCGGTGTGTGTAGATCATGATGCATTTGTCACGAACCATGGAGCGTTTGATATTGGCCAAAGCATTTTTGATTGAAAGCGTTGAAAGATGTCCAGGTTTGAATTGGCCGCAGTACCCCATAATTCAGCGACATAAGACCATATCGGTTTCAGTATTTTATAGATAAGCAGTTTATTGTCTAGTGACAGATTAGATTTTTTCCCAGAATCCAGAACAGAGAGAATTGAGGTGAATATTGTTTTTAAAGTCGATAGACCTTCATTTGACCACAATTTCAGATGATCATTTTTGATAGAAAGTGAACGATGAGGTCGAACGGTGTATCACGAAATTTTACAACAGGCTATTGAATGATCGTCCAATTAGTTTATTATGTAAGTAACAACCCAAGTTGTTTCTAGATTTAAGTTTACGCATCCGTTCCGCACACAATATATTTTGTTATAATTGAATAAATAAATATCAGATATCTTTATACTATTTTCCTTATTAAATATTTTTAACAAGACTATTACAGTAAGCCTACGCCTGTCCCTCGTTCTGTCGTCGGCTCTATTTCTGTACCCGTAATAAGAGTAGGTAAAGTGGGTGATAGACGTGCGAGTAAGTCCGCGAACTTGTGGCTCGACGACCTATTTCGCTGGTGTGTCACCCTACGCGTACTTCAAAACCGCCGAGTAAGTTCGTTGGCGATCCGACAAGTTTGAAATTTTGCTCGAAACACGCCTCCACTCGCTCGCTCGCTCCTACATAACACAAAGCTTCTTCTGTCGACGACATCGCAATACAGAGTGAGTAAGCTTCACGTGTGTCACTGACATCGAGCGGAGTAAGTTCGCGATCTTAAAAACCGCGTACTTCAAGTCTATCACCCACTTTAGTGTACAATCACTTCGTTCCATTCTCAAATCTGGAGCCAGGCTATCGAAGCACAGCGAAGCCTTTGCGTTGTGACTTGACATCTCAAAGGAAGCCTTTACGTTGTGACTTGACATCTCAAAGGCATAGACTTCAGACTTGGTTTACCACAACAGCCTTATTGGACAATTTTCAGTTTATGTACTTCTGGGTATCTTCTATTACTATCCGAGTGACTTTAATTCGTATCGTCATTGATGACTCTTCTGATCAATTGGCGATCAACTACCTGTTTGCCTCCTGCCGCCCGTAAACAGTCAATTCAGATGTATTCGGTAGTAAAAGGATACATTTGAACCGATCAGATGTTGGTGGGTACGCTGTATTTATACCAAATTATACCCAAGCAGGCGACATCATTGTGGTGAATAGGTCGAGAAGCCAGAGCTGGTCTGAATGAAATCCACGCATAAAGAGGATAAATGCTGCAAAACTTGCACTTGGGTTGTTTGGCGAAAGAACTCCTTGGTGTCAATCTGATACCAAATCTGAACTTTGGTACTTTTAGCGGAACGAAGGCTAAAAAGGCGGCCACTAAGCAAAGATGTAAATCGTTAGATATGCCCTGACACCAAAAACTGTGGCATTGTCTTTGAAGTATGTAGAGGTGCGCGCCGCGCCGGCACGCGCCGTTGTTTTCTCACGCCGCCGCCGCCGTCTCTATCAGTCGCGTCGGTGCGACGACCAGCAACCAGACCGGAGAATCTGTTCAAAACTCTCCAATAAACATATCATTTATCCCTCCAGTACTTATGAATGTAGTCTCCTTCAAGGTTTTCTGTGATTGCGGTTGCTAGAAGAAGTAGAAATCTTCAGCACACCACTGCTATGTTTCTTAGAGAGTTTTGATAAAACAGATTATCTATACAGTCTGGTCGCTGGTCGGCGCGCTGACTGATCGACTACACATGGGGCAGCGGCGGCGCGGCAGTGGATAGTCTCGAAAAAACGATCGCTCCTTTCGCTGTTATTACTAGAGATGAGTCCGGTATTCAATAACTAACTCAGTACCTGTTAGCATGGTCCTAAAATATCTAACGCTATTGTAAAATCCGCATACCGCATATTTGCACAGTTATTCCCTAGGAATAACTGTGCAAATCGAGCATCGCGCCTAACGGACCGTGAGCCATAACTACCCAACGCTTCAATACCTATACTTACCTAACCTATCATCTACGCATAGATACTAGCGGACCGTTCACCCGTAAAGTTATGTAGCTGCAACAAGTATTTGGTATTTCTAACCAAATCGGTTAGAAATATATTGGGTAGAAATCAGGACAGGTATAGAGTATTGTAACGTTTTTGGGTACCAGTTGGTACTAGCGGAATTGAAACAAAATACCCAACTAATAATCGGTAGCCAAAATATCCAATTACTCCTATCGTTAGTTATTACTGTGTACCTTTAACTAAATACCGACCTATCAAATGAAAGCTCTTGTAGCCTAGATCGAGCTGTATTTTTTTTTTGTTTTGAAATATGAATTCGTACATCGCTTTCTACAACAAACTCAGCGAACCTCTTTGACCGTTCATCCAGGAGAAAGCAAAAACAATAAGAAACCCATTTTTAAATGGTTTATTGATTTTTTTATTATTTTTGCGCCTTACGTCTTGCAATGGCAATTTCAAACCGTCATAATATGTAGCTCCGGAACAGTAAATTTATTGTAAACTATGAGGGTGACATGATCACTCTGATCAAACCCTCTTTAATGAATAAAGATATAAAAAAAAACTCGAAACAGACGATTCAAACTAAAACAGTCACGACGTTACGGTTAGGGCCTAATAACTATTTAATTTTAAATACCTACATAAGAGACAAAAAATCAAACCACGCTGGCGCGGCGGCGCCGCCACGCTGACCGTGGAGGTCGGCGCGCCGCCGCCGGCAAATTTAAGGTCCGGTCGCACGTCTAAGTCTGTGTGCCACAGATTAGCTAGTAGTTTTACTTTGTTTATAGTCCGGTCGCAACGCTACAGCAGCGGAAGGAAAAATAATAGTCATTTAATTATATCGCAATCCTAAAAGTGAAATGTTACGCCTTTGGATTTATTTGTATTTTAACAATTTGTTGTTGCATTTGCGAAATGCACGCGATGGCATTTTGAGACACTTTTCAACAAAAAATGCCAAAGTTAAACAGGTCCAGCTAGCACCGTGTTTAGATGTACACTGATTCCAAATGAGTGAGCGATCTCATTTCGCGTGGCACACAAAACGGCGCGGTCTCATTACGGTAAGGGCCTGTGTGCGTTACCCCAGCAGAAAAGTTTCTTCTAGAATGAAGTGAGTTCCACAAATAATTAGTGCGTTCTACGCTGTAAATGTGCGTCAAGTTAAAAAAAATGTGCATGTTCACGTTTTGGAATAAAACGCAAAATTCGTTTCCTGCTGGGGTAACGTTTTCCCAGCAGGAAGATTCTAAACGAATGACCCTAGACAAATTTGACTTATATGGGCAGATAGCTTATATTTGTGTATAAACGAGGGTCTAAAAATAAAATTTGTGCGTCTTAAGGTTTTTGAGATATTCAATTTCCTGCTGGGGTAACGTTTTGCAAAAGCTTGTTTCTCGGAAACCATTGAATGTGCATCTACAAAACATACATACACTAGTAGGTTATGATTAGTGCTTATTTATGAAATAGTAAAATTTTCAAAAATATGTACAGTTTTTATGTAACCTTGTTTTTCTTTGAAACCTTAAAAAAAATCTAGCTCTTTAATGGACAGACATAGAGGTTCATTGTAAACGGTGTTCGGTTCTTGCTGTTATTTTTTGTAACCATAAAAAGTTTCAAGAAGACTCATACCCGCGTTTTTGAATAATATCGATTAAGACGTAACTGATAAGATCATAACTTTGACGTCAAAATACAAGAAACCTTTCAACCCAAGATTGTAGGTAATAACAAAACGATTAGTGCGTTCCATGATAATTATATCCTGAAAATTTCAGCTCTCTACGTCTCGTATTGAGCTAGTTGTAAAGGAATGACTGAAATAAGAGTTACACTTCTTAATCACCCTTATTCTACCAGGTGATACGACCAAATTCGAATACCTGTTCTGATTTCTACCCAATATATTTCTAACCAATTTGGTTAGAAATACCATCTAACCGATTTGGTTAGAAATACCATCTAACCAATTTGGTTAGAAATACCATCTAACCGTTTTGGTTAGAAATACCAAATACTTGTTGCAGCTACATAACTTTACGGGTGAACGGTCCGCTAGTACCTATGCGTAGATGATAGGTAGTTAGGTAAGTATAGGTATTGAAGCGTTGGGTAGTTATGGCTCACGGTCGGTTAGGCGCGATGCTCGCTTTGCACAGTTATTCCCTAGCGGTATGCGGATTTAACAATAGCGTTAGATATTTTAGGACCATGCTAACAGGTACTGAGTTAGTTATTGAATACCGGACTCATCTCTGATAATTTTATTTTAGGGTTGGGCTGTGTGCTACACTGTGAATATTTCTCATCTTTACACAGTAAAGAACTAACATAAATGTATATTCAGTTTAATGTAGTTGTTTGTTAAATAAATAAACATTTGTGGTTTAAGTAACAACGGTGTTTAATCTATAATCTAAGTTGCAGAACTGGGATCTGCACGGAGATCATCTCGCATGGGAGTGATTTGTGCATGTCCTTACCTTCCTAACCAGGCCAATACAGCCCAACTCCTTGGAAGTACCGGAGTAGGACTTTTGGCTATTGACAGCTTCGTTTCAGTTTTTATGTAGGTGTGGAAGGGGTTGATGCCTCAATGGGACTCTTTAATTCTGTCTTATGTGGTCTCCTTTGTAGTCGTGCACAATGTGTTCCACATTCTGATGAATAGTCACCATCCATCTTTATTTGCACTATTTCTTTTTACTCACTACTTTGGTACACATACACATTTAGGTAACAATGAAAATAAAATCTTGGAGAATCTTGAATCTTCTAGATTGGGCTAAGGTCCAATAGGTACAGCGACCTTTAAAATGATTCTAAGGTATGATTGTCTTCTTGGCACACAAGGAAAACTTTTGTTGAGTCAGACATGCAAAAAAGTGGGTTTTAACAATTTTCGACATAATTCTGTCTTGTTTTAGGGCTGCGAATACATATTTGTACATATGTCTGTAAGGCACAACATATTATTTAAATTTTGATCATATGTTTGGCCACTATTTTCATTAATACATAAATAATAGACGACTTAAAATATGAGTGTCTTACCAGATAATGCAGCCTAACCTCTAGATTTTAATGATGAAATAAATAATTGCTATTTTGTTGATGTATCCATAATATGGAATCTGCTAGATATTCATACCAATAAGTATAATTATTTATAAATTTAACAGTAACCCTGCCTGTCTGTTACCTTTTCACAACTAAACAGCTCTCAAGGATCTCAATGAAATTTGACAGCGAGTCGGACAATATTCCAGGGACGGACTCAAGCTACTTGACTTCTTTATTAATGTGTGCCTGGTTTGCCACTTTTCTGCCGGTGTTTATCCCGATAAAGTGTGTGCGAAGCAGGGGGCAGAAGCTTGTTATATTATGAATTTTTGTTTCTTCAATGAACTAGGTTTTGCGAAAGTACATGTACACAAGGAGCCCTTCATTAACTTACCAAAGTTCCAGTAAACCTCTGATAGACTTCTTGTGAATATTTGTTTTCTATGTAGTACATTTTCAAATTACTACTCAAACAAATTCTACACACCGAGGAAGGCATTTTATCAGATTCTCCTAACTGTGGTCAGATTACGGACATCGGAAACATATAATAACAAAGAGCCTGAAGATACCAGTGAATACAAATACCACGTCTTCTGAAGAACTACCTACTCAATAAAAACAATGCCAAACTTCCAAATGAATCGAAGCGAGACATCATTTTCTATAAAAATAATGCAATACGTGGTGGATGGATGGATTTCTTATTTTCTTTCAGTTTGTTTCAGTTCGTTAGGCTATTTCGCCGTGTAGTGTAAATGTAATGTAACCTTGAATGTAACAGTTTAGCATTAAAGCCAATTTTATTCCTCGTTGGAGTTATGAGGAATCTTTTGCCAACTTGACGTACTACTTACCAAAGAGAATACAATACTTAGTACTTACTAGTTTTATACCTACGCCTAAGCCCTAAGCGGACAGTTTCAGACAGCTCCTTTTAGTTTTACCCATAGACCTAGATTTTTTTAATGCGAGTTTTTTTATTAGATTTCCTTTGCAGGTTAAGTTTGTAATTCATAACTTTGTACCATCTTGCAGCATGCTTGCAGCCTAGACTCTATAGAACAAAGAGCCTTCAGACACATTGGCGAGGAGTACCTTGCACTAAGATCTCAAGTCTCGAACACCGTCGCAAGGTTGCTTGTCTCTCGATCTTTTATGGTATATGGGATATAATATGTGATACATAATTCGATTAAATTCGGATTAGGGGAACACAACACCAACACCGTGTAGATCTTGTGCAGACCAAATGATTTATTAATTATATGCCGGTACTTACAACATTATAATAATGTATCGCATTCTACTAGAACACTACAGTACACATTTCAGAGAATGCTCCCAGGAACTGATCCCACCATCTACCTTCCACTTCAGGACAAGCAGACGGACAGCGCATGCAATATCTTCCTTATCTGGTGGATATATTATATCGTCCACTCGCACTAAGCTGTTTTCCTCCACCTTCATCATTCGCACCCAATGAGTTTTTACAAATAGAGACGTCTCGCTCGTCATACTCATTATGAAGAAATAAAAACGTGGCAATATTTTACTATAGCTTCCTACATAGGACCTATTGAACTTTATTTCTATCACTTAGCAGGATAAAATATCACAGAAATATATAGGACTCCGTTGTCAGAAAGAGATAAACATACATACGTTCACAGTTACATGAGCGGCTACTTATGTTCTTGTCTACTCATATGCACCCATTTTTCATTAATAAATTCATCTTTAGGAAATCTAAAATAAATTAAAATGAAGTTAATCATCATCATTATCATCAGTCCAGCAGTGTACGGGTATGGGACCCGTCCACTGCTGGACATAGGCCTCCCCCGTACGACGCCACAAATAGTCCTGAGCCGCCTCCATCCATCGACTCCCTGCGACCGCTACGATGTCGTCGGTCCATCGAGTGGATGGTCTCCCATGTAGGGGGGATTTGCCATAATCACCACGCTTGGCAGCAAATTGGTGATCGCAGTGTTGGTGTTTAAAAATACTCAGAAGGAAGCTGCTGCCCTTCCTCTGGTAGGCTTCCCTTAGTCGGCTCTTACGACATCCACGGGTTGAGTTGGAGGGGTCGATATTCGTACGCCGCGGCCCCACGGCCTCATGCATGAAGTTAATGTTTAAAGTCAAATGTTAAAAAATCTTATATTTACCTACTATAGATAAACAATACGTATTTGATACCAGTGGTGAAAAATAATATTGTAGCAAGTTAGGAAGACCGATGTCATATTCAATCAGCCCCATATCAACCCAACCTCCTCTGCGTCGTTCGACCTGACAACATCGCGCGCCCATTATCTCCTTCTATCTGTCACTCACAAATGCAACGCACTAACTGGTCGAGACCAGTTAGTGCGTTGCATTTGTGAGTGCAGTGCAGAGCGGCAACAGCGCGGGAGTAATTTTTCAATAAAATAAAATTTATGATTTTTAATTTTAAATAGACTAAACGCTACTTATAAATGAAAAAAATGAAAAGAAACATTCTACCTGCTATTTACAGTCGTCTCAGTATGAGGACTACACTTTCTGAACTCAACATGGCATTTTGTTATTTTTTTCGCACTCCAAAAGCTCGCAACGCATGTTCGCGTCGCGGCTGGACGCACAACTAAGTTCACTCAAGCTAATTAGCTTGTGTTTTTATTGCCACGCAACCTCGGTAAAACGTATCTACCGCAGTTTATATAGAATATCATTGGTCATCCGCTAAGGAATGGTACGCTGCCTGCTCCTGTTTTTCCGGCCAGTAACAACCTGGGTCTCTTCAAGACAAGAGTGAATAGATGTCTTCTAGAATCTAGACTTTCGTGATACACCGTCGGGCGCATTGTCATTTTCCAAGGTGGTTCAACTTAGGTTTTTTTTTATTTGGCAACCATGGATAGAGTTGGGTTTAGCAACTATATTATGTATACGGTGAAATAGTCATAGTAATATTTCACTAAAAAAACAATCTCTAGAATTGTCAGTATTGTATTCTCTTTGCTCTAGAATAATAAACAAACAAATTAATAATTTGATTCATTTGGTGATGGCAAGTACTGCTTTTGATCAAAATTAAATTATTTGAAAGGGTTTGTGAAACAGATTTATATCTGACTAAAATATGCCATCTTCTGTGTGTAGAATCTGTTTGTGTGGTGTTAAGAAAATGTACTACATAGAAAACAAATATCCTCAAGAAGTTTACCAGAGGTTTACTGGAAGTTTGGTAAGTCAAAACCTAGATAAAAATTCGGCACAGTTGTATGCATTTTATCGTAGGTCCACTAACATGTCGTGGTTATAGGTTGAAAAAAAACAAGCCACACATTTTCTAGCCCAAATGTAAGCAGAGCTGGTGTTGTGGGTATAAACCCTACCCATTCTCTTATTTGCTGTTTGGTACATGATTACATAAATACAAGCAGGTGCTAATCTGGAAAATCCTTGATTTCAGATCATGTCAGGAGACAAAAGACCCAGCACAGTGTGCTACATGTGCGATGCACAGTTAGTAAGATGCTGGAGGTTCTTCGAAATGTGCCAGAAGTCGGACAAAATCTGCACAGACCTGTATCAGAACAACCTCGAGGTAAGTACTTGTATAACACTGGCCTTAAAGTATTTATTTATAATATTTATTGTAGTTTATGGTGATTCAATAAATAAATAAATGAATAGCAGACACCACATTATCCTCATATTGTTTCAAATTTATTTAAGTCGTACCCCTAGCATGGGACGCTCTGGGCTAAAAAAAAATAACTATTCTAATAGTTATTTTTTTTTAAATCCTGTTTTGCTCTGTACCTGTACGCATTATTGCTTTAAATAGTAGGTGCCCTAAGCATCCACGTCTACCAGATGCTAATATTATTCAATAGTTCTTTTGTGTACATGAAAAGTAATCAATTTTTACTTGTTTTCAGATGAACCAGGAGAGTCTAGCTAAGCACAACCTAGGGTGGATATACAACTTGTCCACAACACCAGTGAAATTAGCAACTTATGTTGAAGAGATCGAAATCACAGTTAAAGAAGAAGATACTTCAGATGATGAAGTGCTGATGCCCATGTTTGTTGAAGAAATCAAAAGTGAATGCAATTTGCTTGATAGTAATGTAACTATTGATGATAAATCATTGACTGCAAGCATACATGGTCATTCAAATGGAAAATGTTATGAAAATGACATTAAGAGTAGAAAACTACAAAAAACTAAATCTAAAATGAAACGAGAAACCCATAGAGGCAATGTAGCTACAGTATTTAAGTGTGATGTTTGTAAAAGGCCATTTACAAAGAGATCATACTTGAAAAGGCACATGAGAATTCACACTGAAGAAAAGCCATATTCTTGCAAAATATGCACTGAGACATTTAGTAGTTTGGATTCATTAAAAACTCATATGCTTGGACATACCGCTGAGATGCCTACATGTGATGTCTGTGGTAAGAGTTTTGCAACTAAAACTGTTCTCAATAGACACATCATGCAAGTACATTCTGGACAAAAACCAATGGAATGTAAAGTTTGCAATAAATCATTTCCTGTCAGAGATAGTCTTCGAGCACACATGAAAATTCATGTTGGATACAAACCATTTGTCTGCAATGTCTGTGGGAAAACCTTTTTTGACAAAAGTCAATTGAAAGTCCACACCAGAATACATTCTGGAGAAAAGCCATTTACATGTGACTTGTGCAATAAGTCATTTACTCAATTAACTATATTAAAAAGTCATATGCATCTTCACACTGGAGAAAAGCCTTATGTTTGTAAAATATGCAATAAGTCATTTCGACATCGTTCCACTTTAGCCTATCACTCGCAACTCCATACTGGCGGAAAGCCATATACATGCCCTATATGTAACAGTGTCTTCGATCTGAAGCCTCTGTTACGCAAGCACATGGCCACCCACACTGACAACACCTCCCATGTTTGCAAAGTGTGTAACAAAGCATTCATCCAAAGTGTTTGTCTGAGGAAACACATGAAGATTCACACAGAAGAGAGACAATACACTTGTAATGTGTGTGGCAAATCCTTCTTCAGGAGTACTGGCTTAAACAATCACATGAAAACACACACTGGAGAAAAACCATATACATGCAATGTGTGTGGAAAATCATTCTCTCTTAATTCAACTTTGGTGAAACATAAAAGAATACACACGGGTGAGAGACCATACTCCTGTGACGTGTGCAATAAGAAATTCAGGCTCAGTGGCGCTTTGAGTAGACACATCAAAATGCACACTGGAGAAAAGCCATTTACCTGCAACATTTGCAACAAGTCATTCATTGGGAGTGGAGAATTGAAAAAACATTTAAAAGTACACAGTGAAGAAAAGCCATATACTTGCTACACTTGTACGAAATCATTCAGAGATAAAAAGTCTTTAAAAATTCATATTAGGTTGCACACTGGAGAAAAACCATACACATGCAGTGTCTGTGGTAAATCATTTACCCAAAGTAGTAGTTTGAGTATGCATGTGAAGAGAGTTCACAGTGAAGACAAACCTTACAGCTGCACTGTTTGTGGGAAATCGTTTTCAGTTAATTATATTCTGACCAAACATATGAGAATCCACACTAAAGAGGAGCCCCAATAGATAAATAGTAGATTTTTTACAAGAGACTTAACCACCCCTTTGTGTACGAGGTTGTTATACTCCCGAGCGTACCTAGTGAGGGATGATTACAAACAAGACCGAGTTATAATGGGTGGTTTTGGCCCGAGTGAAGAACTCTACTTTTACTTCGATCACGAGAAAATTAGTCAAAACTTACCTCAGTAAAATATTGCACACCACTTTCACTGCTTCACGACAATCTAAATATATTTGACTTGATTTCGACCGTAACAGATAGAATCATGTAAATTATTTCTTTGCCCTTTTGTTCCGTTTGCATATTAATAGAATTTTAGCTTGACGACATTTTCAATGAAATAAGCCACGTTCACCATCAGTTAAATTTGTAGTAACGACAAAATTCCAGAGATTTCGCGCTTATATCAACTTTTTTTGTGTCTTCGTCTACCATGCAGGAAAATGGTGGCTTGACTTCTTTGTTATTGGCAATATGTGTCTGGTTTGCCACTTTTCTGCCAGGCCAGTGTCCAGTTCATAGAAATTTCTTAGTCATGGAATGGAGGCGGAATTGCAACAATAATATGAGCGGTAAATTTGAAAAACACCAATCAGATTTTTACTAAGAACACAAATAAAATAAAACATCCAATCACCAAGAAGGCATGTTCAGTTCCATTTAAAAAAAATAAAATCAAATGAAATGTATGTTCTTTGTCAATGGAACACAAAAAGGAGACGAATGGCCTTTACTGGTTTATGATTTTACACAAAGATTAAAAAGAAAACACACTTTTAATCCATATATAATATGGCATCGAGTTTTACGGCTGCAAAGCTACGCTATAATGACACACTTTGAGCAAGAGAAGTGAAAACATTATGTTTCGGAGGAAAATGCGTTATAAAGAGGATATCTTTATCGATAGCTGCGGGTATGAATTGAGTAGATAAATCAGTATTTAAATTACATATTGCAGTCAATATACTATTACTCACTTAATTTAATTTGCGATGTTATGTTAGGTAGTGATAAGGAAACTGTTAATGTAATAGGTATCGTATTTTGTATAATACGACTCAATTAATTAAACTGGTAATAACTTATTTGTTTTATTGTAAAAATTAAATTATTTGTATAGTATCTACTAGATCCTGTATTATAATATGCGAAAATAAAATAAAAATACTTTTTATAAGTACATACCTACATCATTATTTGATTTATTCAAGTGCATATTATTCTTGAATAGCCTAAGCTGTGCCCGTGTGAAATGTCTTCCCCACAAGGCGCCGCGCCGCGCCGAGCCGCGCCGCGCCGCGCCGTAATCATAGCAAACAGAAATTGAGTAAAATCATTTACGTACAAATTATTGTCGTAAACTAGCCAAGGAATTTAATGGTTTCAATAACTCAACTATATAGTGTTAGCCTTTAACAATATCGTCGTCACCGTTCTTACACTTAGAGACCCGACGATATAGTATGATGAGTCTTAGAGAACCCACAACGCCGTAGACATTTGAGTTTTGTAAACCAACAAAACAACGTGTGTGTGTTTAATACCTAATATACTATGAAAAAAGTTGAAAGCATATTCCTTATTTTTGATTGTAAAGAGGAGCCATAGGAAAAAGACTTACATGTATTTTATATTCCTGCAGTCAGCGTCTTAGAGACACTTCCGACTGGTATTGATATGGACCAGTTGAGCAACCTGTAGATTGTTTGTAACAGTCTGCAGTTAGCTCAATTGTAAATACTAGTTCTAATTTGTTTCTATTATTTTTCTGACATTATTATTATTTCTAGCTCTTACAGCCAATCATTTGTTAATTTTATTGTTTGTATAGGAATCACTGTCTGTTTTTCTCTCTCTTCTGTGCACAAACCCATTTGGTGCTTCCTTCCTTTTCAAAAAACTAGTGTTGTATAAATAATCATAATTAACTTGTTTAGTTATGCAATAGTAAATTGGATAAAAAACAACATCAAGTGTATTAACGTAGCTATGGTGGAACAAATAAATGAGAAAATTAGTAATTTACAAAGGTACAAAAAGAAGCATATAAATAGTGCTCCAGTATTTTTGGGAGATAAATAGTTCTTTCATTGTGCCTGCTATCTAGACGTCAAGCAGGTAGCCGTACTTGCTGTAAATGGTGCTTATGGCTTAGAAATACATATTCTGTAGTATTTGAGATACTAGTTTCGGCTTCACATGCCTTGTTTCTAACCTTATAACGTTTCCATAGAAACAACGCATGCGAAGACGTGGGCAGAAACTAGTTATAACTTAGTTTGATTAAAAGCCGGAAACACACTATTGATACGTCACGCGATCCGACAAACGTGTCGAGCTCAAGCATCTCATGTGACGAATTTATCAAAATATTCACGATTTGAGATGTTCATTACGTTTGAGTATTCAGTTGTATACAATATTTTCTATACAGTTGTATAGTCTTTTCGTCGTCAGATAGGTATCCCACGCTTAACATAGCGCAGATTGATACGTCTTCATTGTTCTACTTTCTCCAGTGTGGGTTTTCATGTGTTTTCGCAGTGAACTTTTTCGAGGATACGAGTTGTAACAAATACTGCACTCATGAGGTCTTTCATTACTGTGGGAGACCATATGCCCTTTCAAAAGGCATTTAGAAGCAAACACCTTACTGCATATGGTACATGAAAATGGTTTTTCTCCAGAATGCTGTAGCATATGACTTTTAAAACTACTTCGGAATTTGTACGACTTATTGCATATCTCACAGGTAAATGGCCTTTCTCCAGTGTGAATACGCATGTGGTGTTTCAATATTGTCGGACGAGAAAATGCTTTGTTGCAAATATTACAAACATGTGGCTTCTCTCCAGAATGTACCCTCATGTGGTATATCAACTGATTCTTCCGCAGAAAGCAGTTTCCGCATGAACTACAAATGAATGGCTTTTCTCCACTGTGGATCATCATGTGTGCTTTCAAGCCTACTGGAGCTGCAAAGGTTTTGTCACACAGTGTACACACATGCTCATTGGTCCTACCTGTGTGTTGTTGCACATGTGCCTTGAAGGAGCCTTGGTTCGAAAAGCCTTTACTGCAGATATTGCAGATGTAAGGCTTCTCTCCAGTGTGCCTCCTTATGTGCTTTTTTAAAGTGTGATTTCGAGCGAAGGATTCCTTGCATATAACACAAACATGTGGCTTTTCTCCTGTGTGAGTTTTTAAATGCCACCTCAGTGTGGAGCGGTGAGCAAAGGTTTTTTTACAGATCTCACAAAGGTATGGTCGTTCTCCACTGTGAACGTAACTGTGTTCTAGTAAGGTTCTTTTACTGTCAAACTTTTTGTCACAGTTTTCACAGGCATATAGTTTCTGTCCAGAGTGAATTTTAATGTGCATTTGCAAATTTTTCTTTTTAAGGAATTCCTTTTTGCAGATTTCACACGTGAATGACTTTTCATCCGAGTCTGGCAGCTTTCTTGGTCTCCCTCTCTTGCGCTTTATAATTATTGGTTTTGTTGATTTACTGGTTACTTTTTTGGTTCTTCTATCTTTATTTTTTCTTGAGTTTTTTATTCTATGGTTAATTTCTACCTCTTTATCACAAAAAAACTCAGCTTCAGATTTGACTTGTTGAACAAATGTGTTCAGGCCATCAAGTAATAAATATTCATCTTCTGAAGACTCTTCCTTTATGTTATCAACAACGATTTGATACTTGTTTATATCATCAAACGAAGATGTTGTTTCAACAGAAGTTATTGACAAGTTGTGCATCCATCCCAAGTTATGCTTAGTCAAAGCGGCTTGTGATACCTGAAAATATTTTAATTAAACCTTTACAGACAACAAACAATAAAGGCACTGAAACTTTAGTAGACATGTATTTTAATGCATGGGATACACAGTTATGTTGTTTGTAAAAAGGCTTCGTAATATGTTAGTCCATAATCTTCTATACTATTTTTGAAAACTTTTATCTGGCCTTCCTTATATTTAATTATTTCAAGTATATTTAGCCATCAGTTTTCCATTAATAAATAATCCCTTTGTAGATATTTCTGCTATTCTCAGTATTTCTTTTAGTCCTTGTGTGGTAAAATAATGTGTTTTTTATTTATTGTCTGGAACTTACCTGTACATTGTTGTGGATAAGATCTCTGCAGATTTTGTCAGACTTTTCGCACATGTTGAAGAACTTCATACACCTCTGGAGCTGGGCTTTGCATATGTAGCAAATTGAGAAAGGAATGTTGTGTTCTGCTGTAAGCTGAAATCAAGATAAAGCAATATTGAAAACATTCTGAACACTGATGATGGAAGTGAACAGTTTGAGTAAGAGTGTGAAGGCGAGTTGATGTTATGAGCACAGTGAGCAGTGGACTTACCAAGCCAGTAAACTTTTCCAAAGCATTTAGCATTTGAATGTTTTCAATCTGATGTATTTTCATATTGCTACACAGACAAACTCTGCACACGGTCTCAGGCATGGTGATCATGGGAGATAAAGGGTTAGGGAGGTAGGTACCCTAGACCTTTTATTGCTCTGTTCTGATCGGTGACTACCTTCTCTAATAGGCAGAGGTAGGGATTACGAGCAGGGTGCTTCAATCGCGGAAGCGGAGGCGTTAACATAACAGATAGAACAATCCGACCAGTGGTCGTATGTTTGTCAAGATTAGAGGCATATTTAATTCGATTACAAACACTTGAGAGAAGTGTAGAAAATCTGAATTTAAACAACACACAAAACAAACAAAATTTCATGTAAGGGTGCGCGATGCGCGACTGTGAATGATTTCATTCGAATTATTCGACTTGACAAATCATTCGAAGGATTCGACTGACTAGAGCAAATTAGTAACTAATTGGGTTAGTAATTGCGCGTCGTTCCATTCGTTCGACTGCCCGAGTGGGCCTACATTTCATTCGTTATTCAACGTGGATTGGTTGGATTATGATCGTTCGACTAACAAAGTCGACTGGGAGCCATGAATGACCCATTCGTAGAGGCCTTAGTAATTACTAATTAGTAGTTGTCGTTCGACTTTCAAGATTAGTATATTACTAATTTTCAAATCGAATAAGGAAATTAGTAGTTGTCCATCATTCGAATAGTCAGATTATTCGCAGTCGTGCATCTTTAATTTCATGCAAAATACAAATGCTATTTCTCCATTCGATTTCACTTTAACTTATTGATATGTTTATCTATTTGTCATCCCTCCGTGAACCACAAGACCACAAATAACTATAAAAGATCTCAGTGGACGGAAGAAATCAATCACTTCTCGTAGGTGGGTCGGTTCTTTGATGGTGTTTTTTTTTTAAAGTTGGTTTTCCCCAGGTTCCGCCGCCGCGCCGCCGCCCGCGCCGCCGCGCCGCCGTCCGAACACTAAAGATGGGAGTTATTGGATATTTTGGCTACCGGTTATTAGTTCGGTATTTTGTTTCAATACCGCTAGTACCAACTGGTACCCAATAACGTTACAATACTCTATACCTGTTCTGATTTCTACCCAATATATTTCTAACAAGTATTTGGTATTTCTATCCAAATCGGTTAGATGGTATTTCTAACCAAATCGTTAGAAATACCATCTAACCGATTTGGTTAGAAATACCATCTAACCGATTTGGTTAGAAATACCAAATACTTGTTGCAGCTACATAACTTTACGGGTGAACGGTCCGCTAGTACCGTAGATGATAGTTAGGTAAGTATAGGTATTGAAGCGTTGGGTAGTTATGGCTCACGGTCGGTTAGGCGCGATGCTCGCTTTGCACAGTTATTCCCTAGAGGTATGCGGATTTTACAATAGCGTTAGATATTTTAGGACCATGCTAACAGGTACTGAGTTAGTTATTGAATACCGGACTCATCTCTACCGAACACGCAATAGGGTTGTAATGTACGAAATAGGGTTGCGGCATCGGATCAGCATTGGACAGAACAGGAGGGCAATTCTAACAATAAATATTTATGGCAAGAACTGTCACAATATCGATGATAAACAGGCGTATTCCGGAAAATCTGCAAGTCGAATTGCATATTTTGAGAATACCTACGCTTGTTTATCGTGGTGGTACCTACCACGAGTACCAACTTATATACTAACTACTTAGATAACTATGTTAGATAGGTACCGTACTTTGTAGGTACGTAAGTCGGCAGATATGTACCTACTAGGGTTTCGGATTTCCCGACGTTTTTTCTTGCCCGGGCACTGGAATAATATTTTCAATTTCCATTTAAGCAATTTTATAAATTGCTTAATTTTGTTTTTTAACCCACATACATAAGTCAAGAAAAACACATTGGTTAAATAAGCTACTGATTTGACTCGGAAATAATTGAAAAGTAAGTACCGATCAATCATAAACAGATTAAAAACTTAAGGGGACTCCGTGAAAAAATGCCCAATTCTGTCCTTGCCGTTTTTAAGATTTCTCTAAAACTCTTCTAATATAATAATGAATGAAACTAATCACAAAATTGACCAATATTGTATCTACACATTCTACACGTTAAATTATTTATTTTTACAATGTTTTGTGTAGTTTTAAAATAAATCACTATAAAAAATTTACGCGGGGTTTAACCCTCACATGATACAAACACGAAATAAATAAAATAAAAAACATTAAAACTACTGCTTCAATATTTTAATCTTTCCTTAAAAATATAAATATTTTTTATTATTATTAGATTCAACTATAATAAAATAATAAAAAAACACCAAAAAATTCATTTTTTAAAAGCGCAAATTTTCACGGTGCAAAATAATAAGATCAGATTTAAAAAAATCCAAACAATTTCAACCTTATTGTTCATATTTTGATATGATATTGGGCATATCTTATGATTTGTTGCATTACTTATATCATATTTGTTTTAGAGAATTATGTTAAACGGTGCGAACAGAATTGGGCAATTTTCAAGCATGCAAAACCAAACTTACTGTATTAAAATTATCAATCAACATAACGTTAAAATAATATTTTAGCTTTGATCTTAAATTATTTTATAAAGTAATACTTGAGAAATACTTAAGAGCTAAGTTATTACAATAGGGATGAATGAAACAGAGATGAGAGAGACTAGGCAGGCGTTACATAGGTTTTTATAACAGTTCAGTAAAGACAAGACACATTTTTTCGAAATGTCACCACTCAATATTCATCTGCAAAGATGGCTGGCAGGCCGTGGGTAATTTTAAAAGGTTTTATTGAGTTTACAACTTTGTGTTACTAGGTTTGCCCAGATTAATATATGTATGGAAGTAAAAAACAAAGGATTTAGAGCTCGTATGTACTTTTAAACATTCCCGCGATTTCCCGGGAAATTAGAAATTGTTCCCGAGACCGGGAATAATTTCTAATTTGATGATTTTGCCAGCCCAGGAACTTAACCCTAGTACCTACCTAGTTATTAATTCCATGCCCTTGCCCTTCCATTTTAGGTACCTAAGTAACAAAACCCCAATCTCAACTGTGGTGGGAAGGGAGCTTACCTTACTTACAATGTTAAGAATTTAGTGCCGTTTTTATTTTAATTTAAAAAGGAGACGTAGAGAGACGTAATCCCTCGGGCCTTGGAAATTGATTCCATACCTTATTCCGGATGGTAGACGGCAGTTATTAAAAACAGGGGTAAGAGGTGATTCATTTCAGAGTTGAAAAACATATACATCGACGAGTAAAAAAAAAATCCCTCGTCGCTGGTACATACATATGAATCTTTCCAGTTTCTTTCTGTAAGAAAACTCCGGCTTTTTAGGGCATTCCACTGCCATGCCATGCCTTGTCTGCAAGGAACTTGTGTTCTCCGTTAAAGATGGTACGTTGATTTCTGAGACAAAAACAAATTTTCGGTTTTGTCATGAGTGCTTGTGACCGACTTTCTACCAACCTACAAAAATTAACTCACGCATCTAACCGGCATTATAATTAAATGTAGATAGATATTTAATACCTACACCCTCACCCAAAAGTTTTCTGAAAGAAATCGCTTCTAAGCTCCATAGTACTTTGTGTTTTATATTGCGCGGTAACTACTCGTACTTAATTGTGGTATACAATAAAAAGTTGTTATTTTTGTGTAGGTACCAGGTTTACTAAATTTAATACCTACCTATAATTTCTAGGACCTTACAAGATTGTAGATAAACTTATGATAGGTTTTTCTAGCTATATAGTATTTTCATACCTACCACAGAACCTGAAACCTCGATTTTCCGTGTGATTTTTCCAGGCAACGAGACGTGTAGAAACTATGTTGAAATTCAGAATGACGTCACAAAGGCTAGTCTAACGATGTACGAAACCGAGCACACTGCTCAAAGCGAGGACCTAACAACGTTTTTTACTTTTTTGCGTTTTTTACGAGTCAGAGTACTGGGTAGGTACCTCAAATCCTACTCCATACTAATATGTAGGTACTAGCTTTTGCCCGCAGCTTTTCTATTTCTCGAAATAGAGGTGACCTATGTATGTATTTAAGGCGCACCATTAGTCTACATGTAGGTAGGGAAGTACGTGCCAGTAGGATACCTACCTAAACACTCACTCTCCTCATCAGCTGATACCACGACTGCTGAACTCCCCCCTTCCCTTCCGTCAAACAAGGTGGGGTTTTATCTTTAATCACCACGCTTGGCAGGCGGATTGGTAATCGCAGTGGAGGTGGAGTGGTGTTAAAATAAGACAGAAGGAAACTGCTGCTCTTCCGCTGACAGGTTCCCTTAGTCGGCTCTTACAACATCCACGAGCTGTGTTGTAGGGGACTATTCTTACGACGCGATCGCTACTAAGACAAATAAAACTTGGAATAGGTAACCAGGTCCTAGTAGGTACTAATCTTTTATGAAGTGTCCGCTGTATAAACCAGCCGGGCAGCTATTGATACGCAGCCAGGAGGTCCGCTGACAATGAGGGAGCATCGCATCAATCAGGAGCGCCCATCCATCACGCGGTCACAGAATTTCTGCCCAGAAAATATAGAGTTTGCAAGGTGGATTGAGATTCATCGTAAGATATGACACGTAGGCCTTCTTCACTTTACCTTATAACAATCTACTCTACTAAAGCTAATATGAATACATTCGAAGTAATGTGTTTCTTACGTTGTTGTTGCCCTTTATTAAGAAACAGCTCCAGCCCGCGGCGTCGGGAATTTTTTTCGGAATACAAAGTAGCCTAATGTTAATTCAGGCCTAGAGCTATGCTCAATTTCAGGGCAAATCGTCCAGTAGTTTTGGCATGAAGAGGTAACAGACATAAAAACTTTCGCATTTATACTAGCGTGATATATGAATAAAATAAGTACCTACCTATAAATAAGATGTTAGATTTCGAGTCAAACGGGACCTTCTTTTGGAATTTCTTTTACTACATAGCATTTGAGTACTACATAGGTATTATTCAGAAAATTTTATAAGTGATAACGACCTTGGTCGAAAAATCAGAATTCCGTATTCGATTTTTCTAAACATAGGTGTTTAAGTTTTTTATTTTCTTCTTTGCTGGTTTGCACCCGTGCCGGCCACCCTGGCTTACTGCGTTGCACTGTGCTGGGCCCGGCTTTCCTAAGTCGCTACGCCCCGCAGGTTGCTAAGAGCTACGACGTAGCTGTTGGCCTATAAGTTGTGGGTGGTTTTTCAGAAGCTTTGCTTTCTAAAACGGAAATCCTATCCTACTAATATTATAATATTATGAATGTCAAAGTTTGTAAGGATGGATGTTTAGAATGTATAACTCGAGCCCGTTATAAAATGCTACCCATAGTCCGTATATGACTATGAAACAGCAAGAAAAACGTCATAATGTTCCTCACGTGTAGAAATATGTTAACGAGGCGTGGTGTATATAAAATATTAATCGCAGTAGAGATTCAAAGCTTGCCATAAAGAATACTTATTTACCTTGGCAAGGCAATAAAACTAAACTCATAACAGCGCCTCTGATTTCCCCGCGCGGAGTTAAACAAACTTCCAAGATTTACATTTTCAATGTGAAATTTGAAATTATGTCGCAATAGTGCGGCACTTATGCAAAAATATACTCACTAAGTGCCGCAACAGCTATTAAAGCGCTTCAGGCTGATTGACTTTAAAAACAGTTGCAAGTTGAAAGCGCTTGCAGACTTTGTGCAGCGGTGGAGCCGCTGATTGCGAGAAATCGCTGCAACTCCCAATTGGTTCGAAATGTGGTTGAAAAAGTTTTGGCAAAGTGAACGAGTTGGAGTTTGTTCTTGTCAACAGTTTCTGTCGGAAGTGGCCGTATTTTGCGCTCAAGTGTGCTAACTTCAGTAAAATCAAGGTTGGTACGTCTACAGCCTATCTTTCGAACGCTGATTATTATCAGTGATTTTATTATGACAGAATCTTTATTCAAAACTAGCGACGCGCCCCGGCTTCGCGCGGGTATTTAACAAAAATTTCAAGATATATATTTTTTTTAAATATAATATAGCCTATGTCACCCAGGTATAGTGTAGCTTCCCAAAAGTGAAATAATTTTTCAAATCGGTTAAGTAGATTCGGAGCCTATTAAATGCAAACAAACAAAAATCAAATCTTTCCTCTTTATAAAATTAGTATAGATATAGATAGATAAATATATTATTAATTATAGATAAACAGATAAACCCAATAAGCTCTTGACAAATTGCTTCAATTTTTCTCTCAAAGATATGATAGGTTAGTCCTAACTACTATTGGATAGGGCAGTCAGTAGCTAAGGTCACGTGCAGGGTCCACTGGTCGTTAGGTATTGGTCTTAGCACATGCCAAAATAGTTATGTACCTTGATTTATGTTATGACCTAAAGTAGGTATATAAGGTACGGCGACAGTTTTAAGAAATAATTATAAAAATTCTTCCCTTCTGGCAACAGTCAAATAACAGATCTATAATGGCAGTCGTATTTACAATAATAAAGGATTCCTTTGACATCAAATACCGCCGCGTCTGGCTTTTCATGGAAATTGGGACCTTCATAACAGTTTCGTGGAAAAAGTAACTAACAATAAGTATTGTTACATTGACAGGTCGGAAAAACGTTACATTGTATGTAGCTACTCTGCTCGAGAAATCCCGGCATGGTTAGTAGGGCAAATGATTTCACATAATTGGAGTGGGATCAGTACCTACTATAAATAAAATAAATACATAATCTGAATACTAAAGGAAATATTGAATGATTTGAATCTCATTGGACTGGAAAGTCTATAGAAACTACCGCTAGATGGCGTTACGGGTAGAGATCGGAGAAATATTGATAATTAAAAAAAAACATCGAAACTTGTTCTACTAACTGACCACAGGTACCTACCTGACCCTGACCCCGACCGATAATTTGCGTTCGGAAGGAAGCTCGCTTTGTGAATCATCGAAATTATATTCAAAAGTTAAGTATAGTAAACGTAGCTGTAGGTACCTTTTTTAGTGAAGTACCTAAACCTTAGTTTCTTAGTGAAATTCTATGTAAATCAATACTTTCATATTTATATATTGTTAGTGTAAATATGTACCTACTATAAAATCGAAGTTTACAACTTCTCCCGAAGCAAATGCGCAGGCAAGCGCCAGTTCAGTAATAAATCTGGCGATGTCCCCTTTCCGCTTCCGCCCAGACACAGAATAGATATCAGTACGTAGCAATACAAACTATTTACCTACCTCCATAAAAATACATTATTTTCCGATTTACAGGGCCGGGGTCGAGAAGAAACCTTGGGGCAACATTCTATAAGAACTTAATTTCATGGCCTCAATCAGAACACTAATGTTGAAATTATGAATCGCTATTTGGAGATCTGATTGAATATTTTTAATGATGCTGAAGGATGATGAAACGTCACGTGCTGAAATACTACATAATACAAAAATCATTGTTGCTAGATTTAAGTAAGTTATAAATGTTCTAGTGCAGAATCATTTCTATTTTAATCTTTGTATTCCGTGCTTGCAATTCATATTATAATGTACTTAACCAAGTTCTTAGGATACATATCTGTATGTAAATAAGAAGTAGGCCTAGTAAGATGCTAATACTATAGTAGTACTAAAAATTGGGATAAATATGTATGTACGTTAAGATAATAGTGGAGGATTGTATAATAGTTTTATAGTAGTAGTCTAGTAGTTGTTGTGTCCCGACCACGATAGATTGTTAACCTGTTGAAACGTTAGAAAAATAGGTACATAAACGTGATAAATGCCGCCGTGAATATTAATAATAATAAGGTTATATAATTTGTAGGTATATAAATTTTAAATAAACATCATTCGGTTTGTTCTAGAATTACATAGAGTTTTTGTTGTGTTCCCCTGATCCGAATTATCCTATATATCCCATTTGTATGTTAAAGTAAGTACCTGTAAAAAAATAGCCAAAACCAACACAGGTAAGGCCAATTTTGGCCTTACCTGTGTTGGTTTTGTGGTAGCAGACGTACCCATCTTTGTTCTTATTCCATCTCCAGTTGTATTTTTAATTATAACTAGTAGGGATTATTCGGGAAAGCAGTTTATTTGCTTAGAATATGAAAACAACATCCAGGTGATTGCGCATTTCACCTCCACAAGAGTCTTCGCCCATTGCCCCCGTCCTTACTGCGCTCCCCCTGAAGGAAATTCCTGTAAATCCAATACGTTTTTATCAGAACAGGAAGAACTAAAGCCGACTTCCGTATCCTTTGATATTTGCTTTTCAATATCGTTATATAAATTATTTTCATAAAAAGAAATAGACACAAATATGTATTAACTGTCTACCTACCGACTGTTGTTTTTGGGATTTCGATCGGGTATGGATCTCGCTCTGTCGGTCCTTTTTTCCCATCTTCAATATCTCTTACTAATACCTGAAATTTATAATAAATAACAATAAATATCGTCGCAAAACCTCCTAGAAATGTTATGTTATTCAGACTATTCCAAGCTATCTCAGTAAACAAAATAAGAGTTGATTTTGGTATTGTAGTGGGGTGGAGAGTACTACTTCACGCCTATGTTCTAAATGTATCAACAACCATCCATACTACCCAATTATAAATGTTAATTAATAAGCTTTAAGTATGATTATTTTATGACGCGACTGAAATCAGGGTGTACACTAGTATATTATACCAAGGGCTTGTATGGGGCTATATGAGTGTATGAGTGGTGGTTAACACGGAGTGCGGCGTTGTTTGGCCGCAGACGAGTGGCATTGTTACGGATTACTACATAGAAGTGGAACCTATGGAAGGGTCCTACAGTTAATATTATAATAGTTACATAGGTACCTTTTCTAATAGAACTTACACTTTACCATAGGGAAAAGCTTCGGGTGATCATATTCGGGCATCGTAGAAACGGATTTAGTTAACCTACATACGTTGAAAAGTTTAAACTCAAGAAAAGAATAGGTTTCTACCATGGTATAATTATAACCTTCGTGAACCACTTTCAGACACAATCTTCTGCTCTAAGACTAAATCTGCAATATATACCTAACTCAACCTAACCTAAATCAATAAATTAAATCCAATTTTAATGAAAGAGCTCACTCACCTTCTAGTTATCATCGATATTGCACAAGAAGTAGGTCAAATCGCCAACCACCACCGTTAGGTACACAAACACTTTCCGATCGTCCAATTCTCCGCCTCCCACGCTTTCCCATTAAAAGGAAAGTCCAAAAACCTCTCATCTAAACCGTTTCCATTACCGACCGAATCCATGATTATAACGGCAAGGCTCATAAACCTTCGGTTTACAAGGCCCGCTGTAAACTGCTCTCTGATTTACGACCCCTGCCACGAGTACACTATAAAAAATGTTTAGTGTCACAATCACCTGACTTTGGGCAAATAAAAACTTTGTTTGGCATATTTTATACGATCGAAATTATCGGATATGCTCCCGAAGGTTGGCGACACCTGGCCAAAACGTATCTACCTGAGTCACATAGTAGAGTACGCGCAAATCTTTATGAGTTCTCTGAAGTAGGCTTCAACGGCTGCGCACTGAACCAAAAATAAGGCGTTGAGGGGAAAAAGCGGGGTGAGAAGGGACCTGACTGTCAAACCAGGGTTGCCAGCTAGAGTTTTGGCGTATTTTTATTGTGTCTAGCACATTTTGTTATGCATTACTATATTTTTCAATTCAATATTTATAGAATATGCAAAAACATCTTATACTCAATGACAGATTATTTAAAACCTACAATGTTAGAAGAAATTAAACTTTTTATCTAACGCAATTAACTCAAGTTTGAAAATGAAATAATTACTATGTAGCAAATTTATTTATAATCTAGTTGGCAATACTGTTGAATGAATGCTTTTGAGTACAATGACGCAGAAAAGTCTTTGACGGTTGTTCGGTGTTCGTTTCGTTGACTTGATAGTTTATTCTTGCGATTTTGTGGAGTATTCCCTGATATTAGCTGTTTCTCTTAAAAGTTAAATATGCCTCGCGGGCGGAATAATGTACTGCGTCGAAATGGAAAACGTCGTCGTCGTCGTCAAACATGGAAAATGGTGTTCGTCATAAGTTTTATGCGAAAAGAAGCCGATGAATTCAACCTTAAAATGGTACTTCAGTGGACTGCAGCTGCAACAGGTGTGTCTATTAGCACCATAAAAAGGATTTCTAGCCGAAGTCCGGGTGGGTCGCTAGTTGGTAAATATCACTTTTCTATTTGATTGTACTTGCGCAGTATTGCTTCCGTGTTCACAGAGCTCATTAAGTTTTGCGATTACTCTACCTACCTACCTACTCTATGTTTATACGTCCAAGAATCCTAAGAACGCTACGAACCTCTCCCAAATCTCAGCGGTCGGCCCATGCGGATTTGTTGTTGTTTCACGTCGAATGAAATGGGGCGCGCTATGAGTGAGAAAGCGCGTCTAACCTTTAGGATCACCACTACCCCTTGCGCTCCTAATGAGTTGCTGTCGTGATTATAAATTATTATTTCTCTGAGACCTTGTTTTTCTAAATGATGGTCTTTACAGCTCTGCAGTGGGTACTGTCGCAGAATGCGGGGGGCATACTAGAGTTTTAATATTTTACCTCAGATCGAACTAATAGAGTCCATTGGAGGCACGCACGCCATAAGTCTCGAGGTTGCATTCACAACAAATCTCCGTACAAATAGCACCGCGCGCACTAGGTAGTACTAGGTACTCTGGAGTTTCTCTCAACTAAGGATTCTATAAGGAAATTCTGCGACAATACCATTGTCATAGTGAGGCGATTGGCTATCGGAATTGGGCCCAGTCAGTTTATACGTCTTCTAGAGGGCTACTATAAAGTTTCATGGATGTTTCTATAAAATTACTACATTCAAGCCAATATTCAAGTACCTCGGGACAAATGTTAGTCTGTTCTGCAGATATTTATTGCGGGTGTCCCGGGGTTCTCTAAGTATAATAAAACATTTATCTATCGATAGGTATATGTAATGTATTAAGTATAAAGGTTATCTAGTAGGTACACATAACATAAGCTGTGTCTTCTTTGGGGCTAAATGATGCTGTGTGGGTTGTCCAGCATTATTGTTGCTATTTGTGCAATTCTACGTTTCTGTCTATAGTCCAAAAACCTCTTATTATCTACTGGCGGCCGGTACCTAATTAAAGTAGTAAAATACAAACAAATATATTAAAAGGCTCTTCGGGGAGTATTTATCTTGGCCGAAAGTTGGACGCGAACAAAGAGATACCTACTAATTAATTTTTTCTCGCTTTCGACTGTATGGACATTTAGAGGACAAAATATTACGAATAAACCATTTTATTGCTGTTTTGTATTACTTAAAACCGATACGACGCGATTTACTTTTAAATCGCCTTCGAAAAAAGGAGGAGGTTCTATGTTCGGCTTTATCTTTTTTATGTATGTTCATTGATTTCTTCTTTAATGATGGACCGATTCTGAATATTCTTTCGCTATTTTATAGATTACAATGGAGTCTGTCTACTCACCAACGACGACAAGGACGACACAGCCGAGCGGTTGGCGCGAAATTTCAGTGCATGAATATTGTAGGCAGCCGACAATGTTTTGTCAAATTATTGGCAGCCTGCCGACTTTGGTGTGGTAGATCCATTCCATCCATAACACTCACGTTGCGAGGTGTTTTAGTTGATTTCTACCCATAATGAGACAGACGTGTCTTTAGGTCTACCCTTCCTTTCCTTTTCTACATCGCTGGTATGACCATGGTATGTATTTTTGGAAGTACAGATATATTCTGCCTGTCCGCTATATCACTGCTGGACAGCGGCCAGCGGCTGTCCGCTGTACATTATCTTATCCGATTCGCCCGCTAAATGTCCTTCTCTGGAACGTCGTATTCGTTTCGTATTCAAGTCGCGTCGCGAACTATTTATCCGGCATGCATTCAGGTCACGCAATAAATCCGACTTATTTAATCTACTGAAACATCTCCTGTTTTATCGGATAATAAGTGGGAAAACAAAACAATCTGAGATGAAACAATATTTTGAGGCCATCATGAAGATGTTAAAATTATAAAAATAATGTTTTAAGCAATTATACAATTCTGGCTTTGTTTGGAATATGTTACAATAAATGATGCCCTCCGAGCCGAATTTCGACCACGGCGGCCAGTCTCAACGGAAACTAGCCAGATGCGCAGGACATATTATAGTGCACAAGTGTGTGCGCAAGCACAGGTGCACTCTCTATTCCCTTACTCTCATAATCCGATGGGAGAGCAGACCGACACGACCGGAGGTCAGGCGCACGACCAACGGCTTTATGTGCTTTTCAAGGTACAGGGGTGTAACACCGCCAATATCCTGGCTCCGGGCTGCTACAGTGAATTGTTGTTGCTATAAACTTTTGGCTCCCATTCTTGAACAGCTGTCCTCTTCAAGAATTCGATTGAAGAGAAAGATTAGATCGGTGAAGCGTGATGTAACAACGTGTAAAAGAATGGACAGTATGACGCAATCAAGACGTAATAGATAAAAAGCCTATACCCAGCGACCTGAGTAGATAGATAAAAGAAAAGCCTAGGCAAGTCAAGGCTCGCAATGACTCGATCAACAGATCTAATGCTCCGTCCCCATCGTGGCCGAGAATTGCAGGGTCAAGGCCATCTGCTACAGGCTAGTCACAAGCGGCCAATCTGACTAATGGAGTCTACAAACCAAAGTTCGCAACGCTGCCGATATAGACCGGCGCCGCCGGGTTGAATTCGGCACCATTATTTTAAAGACTAATGTCGGCGACAGGGCCTGCCTACTTCTTGCGATAAGTCTGTAAAAAGTTGTTTATTTCGTGTCGCCGACAATGTTTACTAATTTGGCGACATAAAGCGGCGGCTGTTGTGTGTTGACTCCTAGATGTGAAGCTGCCAACCTGTTGCCCACCAAGCCGCCCACATCAGTCTGCTGGGCTGTGTCGGCGGCGTTGACCATAGTGACCATATCGCTCCTTCAGAAGCAGAAGTTCTAAACGAACTATAAATAGCCCTTCTTGAGAAATCGGGTAAAAATAACACGCGTTTAAACTTTTAACCTGCCCTACATACCTAACACGCGGTATGCAATCATAAACCTTTATATCCGTATTTTCCAACATCCGGTTCCAGGTCGGCACAAAATCAATACACATCTGGCTATAAACCTGTACATTGGAATTAGATTTCCACAGAAAGCGGGTTTTGGAATACCTGGATTGATGGCAATTAATTACCTGTTTGTGTAATATATTTCACGTTTCATACTAGCTCCAATAGAAACTTATCACCTCGTATGAGTAACGTCACTACTTCGTCGCCAGCGTCGCTGCTGCTATGCAAGCAGCAAGATGAGCGAAGTAGTGAATCAAAATACTGAGAGTTTTCGCAGTTTGGGAAAAAATAATGAACCTACCTATGATTCATAAGTAAATTTTTCTCGTCGTTAGCTGACAGACCCACACGGAGTTCACGGCTAGCACAATAATGAGAGAATGAGACGTTATCCGACTTAGAGTTTCTAGATAAAGATACTAGTCAATGACATAACAATGCAACATAAACGAACCGGTTGCCAGTGTGAATGTGTCCCAGCCTGGCTTGTGTGAGCAAAAAGACATCGGAATATTCTGTGGGCGAAGCCCCGACGGCCACGCACTGCGGCGCAAGCCACTGGCTTTTGTTTCTCACCAAATATGCAAGAAATAATACAGGGATTTATTCTGGACAATTCGCATATAATATAGTCTCATCGCTCTACCGTGATCGCGTTGTCGTCGGCTGAGAGTGGAGAACACGCTGATTAGAACGGTTGAGGATTCAGGTTGGCGCTTACACGTCCAACACCACTGCCGCACAACACATTGATTACCGCAAGCTAGTAGCCCGCGAGTTATCTGATGCCGTCAGTATAAAATAATACAATCTTTAAATAAATCTTTACAAATTTGAATACCTACTCATTTTTGTGCTGTGTTTGGCAAGGCAATGGTGCGGACAGACCAGTATCGGCGAAGACCTGTTTCTGACTGACAACTTTTGTCTTGATTTGTATTTGCGCGGGTACGCTTATGTATGCAATTCATGAGTCATGCAAGCCGACCGGCTAAAACGATCAGGGTTGTATAAACCTTTGTTCTATTGTTTGTCTAGTAATGAACCTACTACAGAAAGAAGGCCTAGTAGTTTGCAAGCAGCAAGAGGCGCAAGGAAAGGAACATTTCACTGGCCACTTTGGCAGCGTGCAGCGGTGGAGGTAAATAAGGCGTAATAACGATAATGCGGTGGAGGTAAACTATGGCCTAGTAATTGTTAGGTACAATTTTTTTAGTTAAAATCTCTCGAGCTTCCCGTCTACACCAGCACCCCAGCAATGAGATTATGGCGGTTCTGCTCCGTCCGGGGCACTGAGCAATCTAATTTTTCACTCACCTACGTAGGATTACAGTTTTCACTCCGATATTTAGCTAACTAGCCCGGGGCGCGGTTCAAGTGCATGGTTATCGAGTTTACTCGAATCATACGCAACATTTTGCAGTGAATACCTACTATGTTTTTATGTAGGATTTTGACATGACTAAGTTTATTCTGAAGAACACTTACATACAACTCTTAATAACTCTTAAATCTAAATAATTGTTACAAACAATCTACAGGTAGCTTAATTGATCCATGTCAGTACCAGTCGGAAGCGTCCCCATGTCGCTGGCTACATTGCCTCGCTGTATGGCAATGCTAATGTGCTGCGCCAGATACATTACTCACCAGCTCTCGGTCACGTCGTCGTCGCTTCGACCAGACAATCAGATAATATTTTAAGAACACGAAGAGCCCCAGTCTTCAGTTAGCTCAATTGTTTCAATGTAAATATTATAGTTCTAATTTGTTTCTATTAATTGATTGTAATTTTCTGTGTTAATAAGTTGTAGAGTTGAATTGACGGCTGCTGTTTATCAGGTTCAAATCGTATCTATAGCGAAGCTCCGTTTATTCTGGTGAAATCAGGCTCCACAAAATTAAAAACAACGAAACGATCGGCTGTACCGGGAACGTTCGAGAAAGTCCCGCTTTGAAGCTCGAGTGCACATATTCAAACAGGAATCCCAGATGTTTACACTCTTTATTGTGCAAATTTTCCCGATATTCTTTGAGACACTTCACTGAAATTGAGGTGTCTTCCAAAAGCGTTCGTATATTCTTGGAATTTGACGCTCATACTTTTTATCGATCATAGAATTTTCTCGTCGATGTCTCGGGCTAAGCTCTCCACTGGTTGGAAGTGATTTTCCTCTCCAAACATGCAATTTTACGTACGAGTTACATAGAAAAATAATGTTAAAATCCTATTTGAATGGAATAGAATATTTTGTACATTCCCTCGCTGAAATAAGGCTTCACGGACGTGTGAGATTCGGATGGAAAATATGATTATCTAAACGGAGTGTTCGTTATCTTTGTGGCTTTTGTTTCAGTTTCAAAAGGATTATAGATTTCCTTTGCGTTATTTCGGTGTACGAAAGTATAATTTTACCAGTGAAAAAGAGACTTTAAAGTCTCTTTTAAATTTGGTTCAGCTCTGTTTTCGATGAGAAATTTTACCGCGCTCAATAATATTAAATAAATAAATCTTGCAATTAAAATTGTTTACACAATGGCAACACAATTTTGCCGTTTTAAATATTTTGGTGCAGTGTATAATATAATGTTGCACGGAATGGTGCATTCTCCTGAGCTATGTGTAATAATGGAAGATTTATTCACGTTATATTACAGCGGGTTTTAATCTGTATAATTTTGTGTTTACGTTTAATACAATGTTAATTAAATAAGTACATAACCGCTGTGTAATTTATTGACTATCTATTAACCAGGCAATGTAGGTAATTTCTAAAATACGTTTTGCATACGTCAATTCGAATTAAAATATTCGTTTCACTGTTAATGGTAAGGTTTTTTGATCTAATCTAATAACGACATATAACCTAAAAATTGCCGCAACACTCAGTGTTGTGGATCAAATAATTTGGATAACATCACTCATACTTCGTAAATCTAACAAATAACGACAAAATCATCTACACTGGAGTCTACACTGGAAAAAACCTTAAGCTTAAGGGGTCAGCCACACTACCACACACTAATGTGTACACACACTCGCCTTCCACGACCAGAGAGAATGCAAATCCAGCTCACGGCGACTTTACAATTTAAATGTCAACAAGTAGTTCCTACTTTCCAAGTTGCAGGCAATGTTGATGTTTTCATGTTCCCATTGGAATGCAGAGAGCAAGTGGCTCGTACTAAAAACGTTTTAGTACCTTGTCGCTTTAAAATTGAGTGAAGACAGAATCAACTATTGTGATACTGATATGATGTGTAGTACAAAGAAAGAGGGTAGATCGATATGTCTGCCAATGAAAAGTAACCCGCAGTGACTTCAGTTGTTCCGGGATTATGGCGCACGTAACTGTACCGAAATATTGGAGAACTTAAAACTGATGATTGAAGGTGATTACATCAATGATGTTAATGCTTGGCTTGATGTCGCTCCGTTCCGCACTGTCAGTAGTATGTAAGAAATTCAATGTTCTGTTTAGCTTTATAGAAATATTGGCATGTACATATCTAAATCGCATTAAATTTAGATTTAGATAGGCAAAATAAACATGTATAGACACATAAGTGATATTATAAATGTGCTAGTGGTTTCTTTTTCACTTCTTCCACTAGTGGACAAAAAATTTAAGTGAAGAGAATATCAATAACACCTTATTTCTTATTTGATAATAATAACTATGTTTATTGTATAAAATTTGACTTGTCTAAGCCTAAAGAAATAAAGTTATTGATTCTGATTCTGAAATCATGGTACATAACCCGTTATTAACTTTAGTGATAATGTGTTGTGGCGCGTCAATAGTGGGAAGCGCGGAAATATGTCGGTTACAATCGGATGTTAGTAATGTGTGGTATTGTACATATGTATGTACGGTTACACATTAATATAGCGATACAAGACACAGTCATGTGTTTCTTACCGTAAATAAATTAACTAAATATTGCTAGCCAGGACTATTCACAAAGCATCATGTAGCCTGAAGCTTATATTGATTGATATTTTTTTACGACCACATATTATGTTTAAATGAGCGATGCTTAGTTCAACAGGGTACTAAAGTCACCTCAAGTGTGCAGGGGATTATGAACCAAGTGGGTTCGGCTTTGTGAGCATCGGACGATAACGGCGATCAGGTCTTTTTGGTTTAATTTAAGTGTCAGAATCTTTTTGTATCAGGTCACGTTGAGCACGTAGTTAAAGTTACAAATAACGCAGTAGGCATCGAGATAATATATAGAGACGTTCTTCCAAACCAAAAACTTCCCGCAACTTGCTCGATGACCTTGACAGCGACACACAAATAAACCGATAATCATATAATGCATACAAAGAAACAATTCGTTTGATTTGTAGATTTAAGTTAAGTCAAAACTAGCCAACGTCACAAATTGGGAAATAAACCTTGGCTTCTATAGATAAGATTTAATTTACTTTAGCAGCAGAACGTATTTACGGTCTAAATTCACATCAACATTCGATTGACGAGTTAATTCCGCTACTCGATCATAGATGGCGATATTCTCGTGATCGCAATTATAAACCTAATTTCATTAGGTATATGATTGATATTCGCGCGATAAGTCGATATTCTACTGCTACTCAACCAAGGCTGCACCACAGGTACGTTGAATCATATTATCGATGTCGATAGATACCTGATAATTTTCAATGTGCAAAAATAAGACTTATTCGGAGTATATTTATTTATTTGGTACATAAACAGTTGAAAATTTTAAATCATCTATAAATAGACTCATAGAAAGACAGGTAACAATAGATACAATTTTATTTATTGCCCCTGAAATAAAACGTATTTGTTAAGAAACGGGTGTTTGGAATCTTATTTTAGTTTTAATATGGATATGAGAGAACCTTTACATATTTTTCAACGATTGCCTTCATCAAATCAGTGACGTGATTGGACGCAGGAAATTCCCACTGAAGGCTTCGTACACCGAATCTTATTTGTGATTTTATTAAATCGACTCCTAAAAAATGTTCAGAGCGTATTGTGCTTGATTTGGTTGGCATCCAATTAACTCTACCCGTTGCATTTATCCATTTTTCTTTGACATTTGCATCTTTGGGAAACCTACAAGTAATGAAAACGAAGGTTAGAGGACCTAATTATGTCTATTTAGTGACTTATACTGTAAATACTAAACGAATAATTGATTTTAAATTTAAATATACTATTTATTTTTTATATCGATATCAATAGATAAAATCACCATTCGACTTGAGTAGGTACATCACTAATTGAGTAGCATGTTTGACCTTGACGCGCTTTGTTCAAACATAGAACAGCTTTTTTACCTACAAAACTTCGTAAGAATTCAATAACTGTTTCAAAATATTTGATTGCAAGTAACGTAGAAAAGTAAAATAAAATGAATTGTTATGCGTTTATTTAAACATAGACAAGTTAAGTAACAATAGTTAAAAATCAACTAAAATAAGAAGTGAAATAAATTAGTATCTAAGTATGTCCTAAGATATTATTGAATACAATAATTTAATTATTGGATACAAGTACATACTTTCAAGAATTAAGAGTGCGCTTTAGCGTCTATAACTGCCACTTTAGTAAATGTCTAGTAATTAATTAATTTCTTAATTTCCTAAAAACATCACGTCAAGTCTGTCATCCCATTCAACAATCACATATTTTAACTACAACCGGTATTGAAATGGAACATCTGAATTTTTAGTCTGATTATAATGGCGTGTATATTTATGAAGAATTATTTCTATCTGTTGTGGTATTACGATATAATTACCTATTTATTTACATAATACAACAACTAATTTTACCTACTCGACTAATTAATTGTTATTTCTTGTTATTGACGTCCAGATTCACACTTACTTAGGATTTTCGTTTTAATAGGGTAGCTCCATACGCGTCCACGCTGCGTGAAGGTCGAAGCCACACTAAAGTAAGGTGTATGGATTACAGTACAGTTTAGTCGAAGAAAATAAGTGTTCGCATCGCGAAATCTAGTGCGTAGTACATAATATAATATATCGATGGCAGTAGGTGTAATATTCGTAACAAAGGTGGTAAATAAATGACCTCACTTCACTTACAAGCTTTTTTTCTTCTGTTGACAGTTACAATTAAAGCAAGTAATTTATTGAAAACAATAAGTAAATAAACCCGACTCCTTTGACACTGTTATTCGCAAAATGAGGAGCCAAAAGCCTATGAAATGTAAATAAAAACCATGTACGAATACAGACGCGTATTTTGATAACTTATTTATCAAAATAGATTCATTCTTTTGGATGCTTCGAAGTAATAAAGAGCATCAAATAACCACATAGAACCATTCGAAAAACATGACTCAACTCTCGCGGATACTAATAGTCATTAATTACTAAGTTTTTTCTTAATTCCAAGCAATAGCTAAAGATTTTTTTATAAGTTATTAGGCAAAGATGAAAAAAGCAATGTAGCACTTTCATAATGAAAAAGACAGGTACTCATCTGTTCGAATATTCGTATATAATTCAGTTTAATTAACTATTTAATTTGTAGAGTTATATCACAATGTGCCTAGTAAATATCCATAAAACTGCAAATAGTTGGAATATTAAATATTAAGTAAATTTAGATCTATACAGTACATAAATGTTACGTTATTTTTATAGGAAATAAAAGGCTTACTTGCTTATGTAGCAGATTCGTAGCATCTCTACGCCGTAGCACCTCTACGCCGTACCACCTCTACGCCGTAGTACCTCTACGCCGTAGTACCTCTACGCCATAATAACATTATCTACGTCCTCGTCCAATTGTCGTGAATCTCTGCACGGCTACAGGCCATATATCCCGGGTCCGCCCGCGGTGCCCGTAAAGTACAACCATTGACGGCCAATGAGATATGGAAGTTAGATAAAATGCCGCTCTGAGACTGTTATCTTGCCTCGCAGTGCTTACAACATACTTGTTTGGTTGGTGAAATTACAAGCACATGAGGCTCTGTTCTCCCACAAATGGCCAGCAGTGGACAAGTGTGGGCTGGAATGAGGCTCTACAGCTTATATTTTATTTTATTCCACGGATCAAATTCGACAGCAAAATTATACTTTTGAAACTACATATGATGGTTAACACTAAAGGTACTTGTACTTAATTGTTATACATTATTAGCATTATTAATTGTTAGCAGTGCCATACAGCAGGGGCAATGCAATCAGCGTCTTGGGGACGCTTCCGACTGGTATTGATATGGACCAGTTGAGCTATCTGTAGATTGTTTGCAACAGTCTGCAGTTAGCTCAATTGTAAATACTAGTTTAATTTCTTTATATTATTTGGTTTGTCAATAAAGAGTTTATGTCATTGTTATAAATAAAGTAAAGTATTATATTGAAAAGTTATTCCGTGATAATGTCATGTCATGTCATGTCATGTCATGTCGCATACAACAGTATATATTTATTTAATACCAATACAAAGGATAGCTCGTACAAATCATGGTAAATATCCCGTTACGTATAAATGATTTTAAAATACATTGTATTCTGATGAAGGATATAACCTACCTTTTCAACCGACTTCAAATAAGGAAGAGGTTCTCAATTTGTAGGTGTATCTATTATATTTATGTGGAGATACCGAGTAACAAGCTTGATATCGCAGTCAATTGTTATCCAATTTTGATGATTGTTCCAATATATTTTTTATAGTTTTACTAGCTCTCGCCTGCGGCTACGCCCGCGTGGATTAATAAGAATATCTCACGATGCATTGTTTTGTTATATTATCATTTCAAAGGGATTATTAGGCAGCGTATTCGATGTATGCTCCCTCCCAGGCGACTTTACTTTTTCCGACACTTCCAACAATCACCTATCGTTCCATTTAAACCAATTTACAAAAAAACTTTACAAATGATTTATCTAAACCTTCCTTATGAATGAACCACTCTATCTACCTCATCATCAGCATTCGCCCGTATAAGTACGTCCACTGCTGAACATAGGCCTTCCCCAAACGACGCCACGAATAACGGTCCTGAGCCACCTCCATGCAACGACTCCCTGCTACCGCTACGAATTGGTCGGTCCATCGAGTGGGAGGTCTTCTCACACTCCGTTTCGCATTGCATCGCGGTCGCCACTCGAGAACCTTTACTCCCCAACGGTTATCGGTTCTACGAGCTACATGGCCTGGCCATCGCCACTTCAGCCTGCTAATTCTGAGAGCTATGTCGGTAACTTTGGTTCTTCTACGGATTTCCGTATCCTATCGCACTCTATCTACCTATTGGTAACAATTGCATAAAAATCCGTTGAGTAGTTTTTGAGCTTATGTGAAGAGACAGACAGACAGACAGACAGACAGGCGCGGCTGAGGCTTTATAATATGTAGTGATAAGAAGTTTATTTGAGAGTATTTTTTATTTATTCAGTAAATCGTAAAAATCTGTGGTGTTTAGTTTTGCTTAAGAACGACATATAATTATATAGCTAATCGCTTGCAAATTCGTGGGTGGAAGATACCTATAATAATCTTAAAAATTAGAAAGACCAACTCGCAAAAAAGCTGAAAAGCTCAAAACTCGTTTGCATTCGATTCAAATACTGAATAGAGATCTCCAATTAGATTCAATGAGCACGCTGCAGATAATATCCCAAAGCTCCCGAACAGAATCGTAGCCGTTGAGGTCTTCAGCTTCCTTTCTGAGAGGCGTTTCACCGTCTTCACGAGCCAATAAAGCCCAGAATATGAATTTAATATATCTTCAGGATAGCTTTGATGAAATTACAACCGATTTTAGCAGAGAATTGTATAAAATCAGAAGCAGAATAATGTTTATTTGTTAGGCTTACAAAATAAGCATATTCAAGTAAAATTTCAATCAAAATACGAATATGAAATGAAATGTTATTGAATTATTTTATAACTTTTTATCTATAAACGGAAGAAGTGAAAGGAACCTACTAGCATGATTTAATACCACATATTTGTACGAGGGAGGCCTATGTCCAGCAGTGGACGTGTATGTGTGATGATGATTTGTGTCTAATACATGTTTGTATATTTAATTAAAAATATATGTCTTCTTGAGGCTGTCCTTTCTGAGAGGCTATTCAGCGTCTTCGCGATCCATAAACTCTAAAATATGAATTTAATACGTCTTTGATGAAATTACAGCTGATTTCAGGAGTAAACTGAACGATAACTGGGTATATTTTTTGTAAATCAATCTGCAACGTAGGAAATATATCTCCTTACTCCAGTGGCAGACAAGTCATGCAACACAGAGGTCAAATAAATAAATAAAACTAGACATTTTCCACACGGTATCATGTAGCCCATAATAAGCAGAATAGTAAATGTTTTCCTTTTCAAAATCAATCCTCCTTTTATCGTATAAACAGCGGTATAAACAAGAGTTAGCGTAATCCTGCCAATCCGACCAATCCGTACAATCCGAGGATCTGTTTGTCCGGTGCATTCCGGGATCCGGACACATCCATACGTGTCCCGGGAATCCCGTAACTGATGTCCAACTCTAGGGTGGGGGCAACAAATACTAATGTCGATAATGTTATTAATGTTTATTATACATTTATATTCTTAAAATTACTTACTAAAATACTGACTGATTATATTAGCACGTTTGCGTAGGGGCTTCAGATGGATGAGTTTGATTTATTCTACAGTTAAATATTAAAGTAGATGCACCACAAACCGGAGAACCTACGTATTAGTCCTTTTGGGCGAAATTCCGAAATTATATTTAACGGCAGATAGAACGAGTAGAGTGCGAGAGTGAAAGAGTCCTTTAAGTTCAGAACTCAAACTACATAAAACTATCATTACAAGAGCGAAGGTTCATTAAGATGTTTGTTGTTAGTGTAGAGCCAAAACTAATGAATTAGTGACATCTCGTGCCCTGTCATTTTGGAGCAATCACGCAAATAAGTCCCGGTATGTGCGTTTATTTACTTTGCAGGTCGTATTTAAATTTTGCAACGATGTAGTAGATTCCTAGATATTGGGTCCCGTTTTCTCCCTCTGGGTACGGAACGGTAAAAAGCTACTTTTGAACCGACGAAAAAAGGGAGGGGGATCTACATAATATGTTTGGCTGCATGTACGTACGTACATATATTTTTTAATGTATGTCCGTCAATTTTACCGTCGTTTATCGTTTTGAATGATTCTTTTGTATTTGTTATAGAGGATAATCCCGAGGTGGTCCATTAAAAATTTATTCCCCCGGGAAATTATTACCAATATCCCGTAAAACTTAAAACTAAGGGATTTCAAGCCTGTGTTTATTTTTTTCAAAACAATCTAATTATTGTTAAATGAAGCGTGTGAATCCATTGCTACAAAATAGTAAAAATAGTTTGAAATAAAACATTTTCTCGTCTCCCTGTCCCCGCCCTGCGACCCCCGAATGCGATTCCAGACGATATTTCTTTGAGAATCGTCGCTTTGTCTCCGTAATCGTATGAGACTCGGAACGTTTCGCAGGCCTCCGGCGCGGCGCTGCGCGGCGCGGGCTTTCCAGCTCTTTACCTTACTAATTGTAGAGACTAGGGGGACTTTTGGTCTTGGAACGATTTTATGCATATACTTATTTTGAAAATAAATAAAAACAGGTCGTTAGTTCTTAACACCATTATTATAGTAACTATACGTTATATAGTTAGTACATAGTTAACATCTTATATATAGCTTGAATAGTAGACTTGGTCGTTTTTTACTAGTAAGCTGAATATGTACCTACGTGAGTAGGTTAGGAAGAATAAACTCGACCAAGCTCAGGCTATTTTTGTTTGACTAGCTTTTGCCAGGGGTTTCTCACGCATTCTCTCCAATACGAGCAGTCTTATAATCTACTTAATATATTGACTGACATCCAAGCAAGGCAGTTTGTGTGAAGGATTTACAAACAAACACCATTCCATTCAATCTTATAGGTAGTTACTTTTTCATAAGTATAGCTACCTACTGGTATAAGAATGCCTATTACGGAGTGTGTCTAATTGAGGCCTTTGTTTACTATAGCACAAAAAGCTGTCATCAAAGTTTTACCAAAAATAAATACTACACAACACACCTATTTACAAAAGGTAAGGTACAACCCCAAACCATAGATTAGGTAAGTAAAACCCCGGGTTAAAACGTTCTCAAAAACAATTTCAAGAAAAAGCCGTTCCCGCCCTGGACCGAGGACCTTTATGTAAACGGGCATTTTTTATGGAAAGGTGACACTACCTGATGGCCAGGATGTAATGTAAGTCGTTTATGGGCCGGGGCCTCAATAGCACTCATTCCCGCGAAATATGGCCATTGGCCGTATCGGGAAATAAATGTTTTACGTTGTGTTGCTTGCGTTATTTATTGGTTTTGTGTTGTATTTACTTTTAGGATGGGGTTGCGTTTTATTTGTTAAGGTTCTGCAATTTAGGTGAACTGTTTGGTTTTCTTTTGATTAGAGAAGATTTGAAAACAGTATAGGTAATAAATACGGAAACTATTTGCTGTATGTGTTATCTTTTTAAGCCTAAATGGTCGATTAATATGGAGATAAGAGACTTATTTCAATGTCAATAAGATGTACAATAGTACATCGACAAAACCCATGGCTACCCAAACTAAACAAACTCATGACAACTAGTCGAGCACGGTCGACCCGCGGCCGGCGACTTGTAAAAACATTTCCATCGTCCATTTGTCTGCGCGCACAAACTGCTCGAGTTGTTCTCTCTTGTTCGCGGCGAACGCGCAGATGCGACCACTACTGGGTGGGTGCCACTGGATGAGGCAATTTGCATTATTTTCAGTTGAGAGTTGATCTACTGTCTGTTTAAATCTACGTGGTATCAGCTACCCAAAGCGGTAGCAAAATCCGAGTAGGTGTGCGGTGAGATTATTGTCACGAAAATACTCGGTAGAATACCGCGGAGCATGCGACACCCAGGTCAAACTACCGCTCTGGGTAGCGAATACCGCGTAGATCTGAACAGGCCTCTACTTTGTTTATTAATCTATCATCACTCTCGGTGCGTTTCTATATTCAGTAGTGACTAGCATATGATTGAGACAGGAATAATCATCATTGTAATAATAATATAATTTACAAAAGCGATTTTCGTAAAAAAACGCAGCTAGCACAGATGAAGCTCTAGACCTGGAATAAAATACGATATAGAGGCTACTTTATACCGAAAAACACGCATATGAAGCCACGGGCGGAAGCTGGTGCTCTATTTTAAAATTTAGTATAAGCCCCATCCAGCGTGCCCTAATTCCGGGGCACCCCTGGCGGCGGCGCCCATCCCCTAGCGTCTGCGTGAAGATAAATCGCTTCAAACGCTCCTTCCTTCCGCAACCAGGCTTTCGAGTTAACGGGCCCGTGAAATACGTAAATAGGGATTTTATTTAGCACGCCTTTGTACGTTCTCTACGAGTCGCTAGCGCATGGGTAGCTTTGATGGCGGGAGCATTCGCTGTGTTTATAATTCATTTCCACGTATGGATGAAATTAACGGTTTTTAAATCCACAGTTCGTCGTAAGCTTATTTTAGAACTGCCATAGCGTTGTAGTCCAAACAGAATATATTCGCAATACCATCTTATGTTAGAGAAACATCTTCTGTCAAATAATATTTGCTTCTCTACTACCGTAGCCTGAGTCTGATATACCTATGGAATTGATTCGCTCCGACCTCAATGATCGAAATTAAACACCTTTCGCTACAATATCAAAGACACGATGTTTCTTTATTCCATCAGATTAAATCTAAAACTAAAACAGAAACCAACAACCTCCAAACAACAAACTTTTCCAAAATAACCCGCAACGACAATCAGATAAAACAACGAGTAAGTTTCAACCCGAAACTTAAATTCCACATCTCTCTAGTCCTGACGAATCACGAGATCTCTTTCTCGGTGAAATATTAAGTTTCTCGCCAAAGAGTTATCACTCGGGACATCTCGGCTGTAAAGCAAAGGAATCCGGAATTATTAACCCGACATCCCGCGTTAGGGAGCCACGACTGATTGTGATGGCTGGATCACTAAGCCCAAGATCAGTCTCTCAATCTTCCGATTTTAGAACGAATCACACAGTGATTATAACCCCTCGTAAACAATAATTTATTTATTTACTATTTATCTTTGTCAATCAGTAAATAAGTCATCAATAAAGAAAGAAGAGTAATTTGAAATTTTTTTGGCATGTGTGTTTGTTTTTGAGAGCTCCAGTTATCAATAAAGTTGAGAAGAGTGAATTGGAACTGGACAAACATGCCCTAACAGACAGAAGGGCATGCAGTAAAAGGCAAATGATAGTCCCGAAAATCTAAGAAAAATCTTTCAAATGTTTAATCTCTATTTTAAAGTAATACAGACTGTGTTTCAAATAAAATGCTCCGGCTTCTAGTTTCTTAAGCTAGGTATACACCAGAGAGGAAAAATTTAAATGTCTCAAGGAATTTATTAAAATTGAGAATTATTCAAATAGCCCCGCAACATGACGACTGACAGTGGAGTGGCTAAATTGGGGCTTGTTTTTTACAGAATGTTATTGAAGAAGATTATTTCTTCCTACATTTTCTAGAAAAGAATTAACAAACTGTCTAAACTTGTCTCGGGATTGTCATGTCTCTGGTATTCATAAAGTCGTTTATGAGAAAATACTTAAAAATAATTGTAAGTATTATTTATATTGTATTCGCAAGACACTTGAGGATCACGTCAGCTGATTCGTGACGCTCTGAATACTCGCTAGTTTATCACTCTTGTTTTGACGAGGCTTAAATCATGTTAAGGTAACCAATATCTATTTGAATTTCAGGATTTATGTCCAAGATTTTTATTGAATCTAGCTGACACAATCAATTTTGATGGTGGCGTGGGTTCTATAACTGTTCTTTATCACGTTGTTTTCAACCGAATGTATCTATTTGTTATCACGTAAAGACAATGTACTTCACTCATGGTAATCGACACCGCAACCTATAATTAAAAAGACCTATTACGACAATTAAAGTCATATTATGTTCCTAAAACCACATAAATTATGGTCACTCTACTTGTAAGCTATGAAAATCTACCGTGAGACGGATTTTTTGAAGCTCTTCAAGTATTTCTGAAGATTTATGCGAATAATTTTTTGCACAGTTTGGTTCAAAGGATTTTTGTTTAACTTTATAAAAAGAGCTAATAATGTAACTCAATAAATAAAAATACCTTTATTAAAAGTTAATTATTTTATTATCAGCCTCCCTCAGCCTATAAATTATAATAACTACTTAATTTAAGCCTTTGTAGAGAGGCCCTTTTCAAATAATAAAGTAGCAAATCAGCAATTGGCTCATTATAAGTGTGCTTTGAACTTTTATGAGTTTTTGTTTAAGATATTAAACAAAGGAGTAGGTAGGTACCTGCTTTAATTAGGTGTATGAAAGTATATAAAGTATGTACAGAAAAATGCAACCTTTTTAAAATTGTAATTCTTTGATCTCTACAATTTATTATTACAAATTTGAATAGCTAATACAACTGCTTTACACATAAATTATTATTATTAAATTGTTATGATTTCTACACGAGACATTCACGCTGCAAAATAAAATTACTGATAGCTACCAACATTTTATAATCATCAGTGAATCTACGAGTAAAGTATATTCAAATGACCATTCTCATTTTCTCAGGCTGCGTCGCAGGGGCGACCAGAACGCCCAGGAAAGGCCAGGGAAAGCCTTGCCAACGAAACGGCAATATTTTCCCCATTACTGGCGACCGCAATATCCCGCCCAACGCCACTTCCGCTGGGATATTAGCGGAACCGGAAGCCGACGTCACGATCGCTGAAACTATGTAAACAGGGAATGCGAATGTTTTTTCAGTCTTTCATGATTCGGATGTAGAGTAATTGGGTTCGATTTGGTGCCTTTATCTTCTCTTAACTTTAATAATTGACAGCAGGTTAGATTGTCTAAGGTTATAAGTTATAAAGCATCACTACATAGTATAAAACAAAGTAGAGTACGGGCAAAACTTTATGAGCTCTGTGAAGTTGGCTTCAACGGCTGCGCACTGAACCTTAAATAAGGCGTTGAGGGGAAAGAACGGGGTGAGAGGGGATCTGTCTGGCAAACCAGGGTTGCCAGCGAGAATTCTGGCGTATTTTTATTTTGTCTAGCTTATTTTGTTCTGCATAAATTTATTTTCCAATTCAATATTTGTAGAATATATAAAAACACCTTACACTGAATGATGGAATATTTTAAACCTAAAATGTTAGAATAAATTAAACTTTTTATCTAAGGTAATTAGCCCAAGTTTGAAAATAAAATAATTACTATGTAGCAAATTTATTTATAACCTAGTTGGCAATACTGTCAAATGAATGCTTTTGAGTACAATGACGCAGCAAAGTCTTTGACGGTTGTTTGGTGTTCGTTTCGTTGACTTGATAGTTTATTCTTGCGATTTTGTGGAGTATTCCCTGATATTAGCTGTTTCTCTTAAACGTTGAATATGCGTCGCGGGCGGTATAACGTACTGCGTCTTCAAACATGGAAAATTGTGTTCGATGTCATGAGTTTCATGAGAAAAGAAGCCGATGAATTCAACCTCAAAATAGTACTTCAGCTGACCGCAGCTGCAACAGGTGTGTCTATTAGCACCATAAAAAGGATTTCTAGCCAAAGCCCGGGTTGGTCGCTAGTTGGTAAATATCACTTTTCTATTTGGTTGTACTTGCGCAGTATTGCTTCCGTGCCTAAGTTCACAGAGCTCATTAAGTTTTACGATCACTCTAGCTTCCCGCTGTCCCAATGTATGCTTAGATTTTTAAAACTACTCAACAGATTCTGATTCGGTTTTTTTAAATAGATAAATTGATTCAGGGGAAATGTTTATAGTGTATAATTTAGTATCAGCATTGCACCCGTGCGAAGCCGGGGCGGGTCCCTAGTTGCAAAATAAAATAACGTGTGGGCGTTCAATGACCATTTCTAACAACCTTCTTTGAGATACGACGATTTCTGTTTTGACCATATTGTATTTAGATCAAGACCCCATTCTCAGGAAGATCATTATTGAAATAACAATTTTATGAAGAAAATTTGTATCTAAGAAGTCATTGTTTACCCATAACAAACACTCTGCTTACTTTGGGCTTGATAATGCTTCGCTATGTTCGGTTTTTGTTGAGATCGTTTTTTGACGTAAAACCAGATATACATACATATGTAGCTGCAACAGATAATTTTATAAATCTGGCCCATAGATATAACAAGTGATTTATTAAAAAGATTTATGTAAGTTCCGAGACAGAACTGTAGGGCTCGCGGGTTCACAGTAGTTCTAATTAATTGCACGTATCAGTTACGAGAGCCCTCTCGCGCCCTTGCCGGGCCATGAAAACTGCGATTTCTATTGTCTAGGCAAGTTTTTGCAAGAAAATATAACTCACCATTTCGCCACCAGGGCCTGCCAAGAAGCCGCTCTTGAATATCTTAATAAGTAATTGTTTTGGCGGAAGCTAAATAAAAACAAGTAGGTAATATTTACCGAAGAGTTTCCTATGTAGTCAGTGTATGTAGCTCAAAGTTATTAATGTAAGTAGTAATTCCTTGTTAAAAATTCCTGCCAAAGAAAATATTTATACTGTATTTTTTTATTGATGGATCCACACTTGGCCGAGCAGTGTCGTGAGGATCAAACTGATGATTCTTACAAAAACGAGATGTAACTTTGTCTCGGTTTGAACGTCTTTTGGTCTTAGTCATTTATTGAACGAAGATTTGGCTGTACATATAGTGAAATAGTCACGATTGTAAAGAATCAGTTACTTCCTTTTTATCATAACTATTGTTTTGAAAGTTCCTATAAAAGAAAGGCTGCTATAACTGGTGGCTCTCTAATTATAGTTTAAAATAGTCTTAAATGTAAATAACGGAAAGATATGATAAACCTCACTATCGAGAGGACTATTGAACTTTCATGTGTGGAACTGGAGCGGCATATCATAGTGTGTGTGTACCGCCCCCCCCGATGCAAATCAGGTAGCTTTTGAAGTACTATGGAAGAAGTTTTGCTGAAAGTATTTACATATAGGAAGAATCTCATTGTTTGTGGCGACTTTAATATAGATATTTTAGCGAATCCCCTTGCCAATAGATTGCTAAATTTATTCAAATGCTTTCGTTTACAAAATCTTTTTAATGACCCAACTAGGGTTACCCTAACATCTGCCACTTGTTTAGATAATATTTACTGCAGTGAATCTCCAACCAGCAAAACAGTAATCAAGCATTTCAAATCAGACCATTATGGTCAGAGTGTTAATTTTAGTTATAATTTGAATGATAGAAACAATGTTGAGGAATATACCTACAGGCCTACTACAGAGAGCCGTATTAAGAATTTTCAAAGTAAAATGGAACTAGCAGTATCTAATATATCTTGTTCTGATGACCCTAATGTTCTATTTGCCGATCTTTTTAATGTTCTTAATAGAGAACACAGTGAAGTATTGAAACTTAAAACATGCACAGTTACAGACAGGGTCAGGTTTACTGATTGGGCAACTCCCGGCATTTATGACTATACGATCTTTATGGTGCTAGAGAAGCTATGTTACATGATCCTGTGTTTCTCTTATATGTAACCAACTACTCGAAAACATTTAAGAAAGTCTGCAACACAGCAAAATGCCTATTCTTGAGGAAAAAAATTATAAACTCATCTAATAAAATAAAAACAACATGGAGACTAATAAATAACGGAGCGGGTAAATCAAAGCCACGTTCCAGAGAAGTAAGGTTAAAAATTTATAACTCATTTCTTATACATGAAAAGGATATTGCCGATGCTTTCGATACTTTCTTCTCCGATATTCCTAAAGTTGTTACCCGGACTCTAAACTCCTCACCTTCGATGGCGGTTGAATTATTAGAATCATCTGTTGAAAAATGTAAAGAGGTATTTTTATTTACTCATGTAAATGCCAATTATATAAGCAAAACGTTTCAGTCTATTAACATCAAAAATACTGAGGATCTCTGGGGTATCTCAACCAAAGTACTAAGTTCAATTATAAAGGAAGTGGCTCCTTGTTTGGCCTATATTTTCAATAGTTGTATCGACGCAGGAGTTTTTCCTAATCTCATGAAATATAGTAAACTGGTTCCCCTTTTTAAATCTGGAAGTCACACTGATCCGGCCAATTACAGACCAATTTCAATACTTCCAGCTATAAGTAAAAATTTTGAAAAAAATATTCTCACACAGCTGTCTCTCATTTCGTCCTTAATAGGCTACCATAAAAATCTATTTGGCTTCACCAAAGGTAGATCAACAACCGATGCTGGTACAGTTTTACTAAAGCATATATTGGATGCCTGGGATAAAGCAAAAAACGCTATTGGTATATTCTGTGACCTTTCTAAGGCTTTTGATTGTGTAGATCATGGTACATTAATTAGAAAATTGAGTCACTATGGAATTCAAAACAAGGCACTGGACCTTATGCAATCATATTTATCTGATAGAGTTCAAAAAGTAGCTATTGGCAAAGAAAGATCTAGGGGCTCAAAAATTGAATTAGGCGTCCCGCAAGGATCAATATTAGGTCCTTTTTTATTTTTAGTATACGTAAATGACCTCCCCTTTTTAGCAAAAGATCTGTGTGGTATAGTCTTATTTGCTGATGATACTTCACTGATTTTTAAAGTTGTCAGAAATAAATGTAATTATGACGATGTAAATGATTCGCTTTCACACGTACTAGATTGGTTCACCGCCAATAACCTCTTACTTAATGCTAAAAAAACAAAGTGTATTAAATTCATGTTACCTAATGTAAAAGAATTTCCAACTAATAAAATGCTAAAGGATGAGATTGTTCACTTTGTAGACTCTACCGTTTTCTTAGGGTTACATATTGATTCCACTCTTCAATGGAAACCGCAAATTGATGCTCTCGCAGGCAGACTTAGTTCAGCAGCCTATGCAGTTCGTACAATTAGATATATTACCGATGAAGATACAGCTAGGTTAGTTTATTTCAGTTACTTTCATAGTATTATGTCCTATGGTATTTTGCTTTGGGAAAAGGCAGCTGACATCCAGACTATCTTTGTTCTTCAAAAAAGGGCTGTACGCACAATTTATAAATTAAAGCCACGCGACTCTTTGAGGGAATTATTTAAAGAAATAAATATTTTGACAGTAATATCGCAATACATCCATGAAAATCTAATGTATACGCACAAAAATAGAGATAGCTTTTTGAAAAAGTTTGATATTCACAATAGAAATACAAGAAACAAGAACAAATTACACATCCCAGCATATAGATTACGAAAAGTAGGGAAATCATTTATGGGCAATTGCGTGCGCTTCCATCCGAAGCAACTGAACTCCCTATTCTAAATTTAAACAGTACATTAAACAAAATCTTATCAGGAAGGCCTTTTACTCCATAGATGATTACATCAATGATGTTAATGCTTGGCCAGATGTCGCTCCGTTCCGCACTGTCAATAGTATGTAAGAAATTCAATGTTCTGTTTAGCTTTATAGAAATATTGACATGTATCTAAATCGCATTAAATTTAGATTTAGATAGGCAAAATAACAATGTATTAGACACTTAAGTGATATTATAAATGTGCTAGTGGTTTCTTTTTCACTTCTTCCACTAGTGGACAAAAAATTGAAGTGAAGAGAATATCAATAACACCTTATTTCTTACTTGATATTAATAACTATGTTTATAGTATAAAATTTGACTTGTCTAAGTGCTTATTTTGTAAGCCTAAAGAAATAAAGTTATTGATTCTGATTCTTCCAACCATTGATCCGATATGTGTGAAATTTGATAGGTGTGCTTATAAGACTTGTGAAAACTAACTCAGTGAGACCAAATCCATCGAGGGGTTTTTGAGATGATAGGTTCCAAATGGGGGTAAAATCAAACAATTAAATTAAATAAAAATTATAAGAAAGGTGTATTTGAATAAATTTCAAAATATTTAAATAAAAAATCTAGCGTGTATACGTTTTTTGAATATTGGCCAACCAGGAGCTACAAGAGCTCTCATTATATATGTAATCGGTGGTCATGCCAAATTAATGCGAGTATGCACCGAAGTGACAGAAGTGCTTGCATTTGTTTTATTGTTATACCGCACTTTACAACAAACTTACCTAACCTCTTTGACCGTTCCAGAAGCAAGGAAAGCAAAAACACTAAGAATTTTATGTTTTTTATTGATTTTTCATTTTTAATCTCACCGCACCAGTACGACTCATAAAACTATTTTCGTTTCTAGCTGCACCAATAAATAATTTAGTCTCCAGCCACTTGTTTTGAAAGTTTTAACTTTTCGACGATTATTTTCTGTAAGTTTTTTAAAATGTAAATCATTGATTTTCTTATAGGTCCTCTTCACAATCTACAATAGGGAGTATACATTGTATTTTTAAATCTCTTATCAAGTATTAAGTTTCTATTAAGTTCTTTTGAAACCCCTGAAGCAAGGACACTTAGTGAAACTACTAGAAGATGGGATATAGTCACGGAATTTAAGTACACTAAAGGCTTAATATTTTAAAGCATAGTGTACGGCATCAGGCTTTTAAGCTGTACAATAAATGACTTTATCCTATAAAAGTATATAGTAAAATGCAAACAATTTTAGACATAAACTCAAAGAATTCTTGTTAAAAAAGTTCTACTACTTACCCTGTGAAGGAATTCTGCGGTGACCGTGACAATCTGTGATAGTTAGTAATAATTTTGAGATTTAAATAAATTTTACTTCATAATTATTTTTGACAATTTACTTATTGTACAATAATTTTAATTTTATGAAATGAAATGATGTTTAACTTAACACTCCACAACATTTTTGAGAATTTATTAATGACCTTTCTTTTTCTTTTGAATAAAATAAATTTAATATTTTCGTATACAATTTTATGTTTTTGTTTAGTCTTATAAATTATAGTAACAGTTTGCAAAATTCCAGCACAATGTTACAATTGTTTGTGAATAATAGAATCGAAAACGTACTCAGTCTCTGTTTTGTTGGTTTACAAATCTTGAACGTCGACGCTGTTGTTAGGTCTCTAAGAAACCAGGAGAAATCACATGGAGCAATAATCTCCCACGCTTCAAAAACCCCTCATGCCATATCTCCGTATCCAGGAAAAAAGACCCATACATAGACATAGGCCTCCCCCATACGACGCCACAAATAGCGGTCCTGAGCCGCCTCCATCAATCGACTCCCTGCGTCCGCTACGATGTCGGTGGATGGCCTCCCATGTAGGGCGTTTTGCCATAATCACCACGCTTGGCAGGCGGATTGATGATCGCAGTGTTGGTGTTGAAAAATACTCACAATCAGAAGGAAGCTGCTGCCATTTCTCTGGTAGGTTCCCTTAGTCGGCTCTTACGACATCCACCGGTTGAGTTGGAGGGGTCGATATTCATACGCCGTGGCCCCACGGCCAATTTCGTACGCCGCGGCCCCACGGCCAAAAGACCCATCATGTGGCGTATTTAAATAATCAGCAGGAAGAGCTCTACAACTTGGCTTTAAGGGAATTTCAAACCGTCGTAACTCCGGAATCACTCGAGAGTAAGAAATCAGAAGAATTAAACTGAAACGGTCACGACGATTATTGCTAGGAGCTAGCTACAAGTATATACGTAACGATGTGTCTAACGATGCACATATTCAGCTTCTATTTTGTCTTTCCTACCAACCAAGGACCAAGGGCCGTGACTCTCCTGTCGCTGAAGGTTTTCTTGTCTGCTCTCTATCAGGTCACGTCTTTTGCTTATAGTAGAGCCGTTTTGCTCGATCCTATCTCATGGCCTCGCCTTAATAAATAGTCCACGTAAGGTTAGTCCACCGCAGATTGAAAGTGGGGGCACGCACCGCCACCGTGTAGTGATTCCTTGTACCGCATTCTTGCGGCGGCTTTCATAAGGTACTTTGTTCTGATTGCTGGCGGTTGCGGTCGGTGACTTGGCAGAAGTGAAACGTTAATGCTTGGGATCGAAACGAAACTCTTGTCAATTCTGAACTCTAACATTCTCTCTCGCCATTACTCAACATTTACTTTGAATTTTTAAAACCAGATGAAGAACGGCAAGGAAATCATTTTAAAGTACCCAGAGGCCAAAATAGTATAAAACGTATTGTGTAGGCATCACCTCAAATGTCTAACAAAAAGGCGAACATAATTCGTTTGAATCTCAGTTATGACACGATGAATTAGCGAGATACTTAGCCTTGATACGGCAAAGCGTAGGCACTCTACCATTTTGTAATATCAGCGGATTTGAAGTAAAATTATAAAACCTACAAAGTGTTTTGTGATGTTCTCCCCTTCCCTTCCGGAACTTTCCGAAGTTTCCCGACGCAACACGAGGATTCCCGAAGATTTTATTGTCCGTCTATTTCCTGTAACCGCGTATTTTTTATGAGAAGACATAAATATTTTGTAGTCCCGCTCCGGCCTGTGATCAAGCACTTTTTGAATAGTTTATGAGTGTTCATTGCATTCAATATAGCTTTTATTATTCTTGGCTTAGATATAAGAGCTTGTAATTCTTTGCTTGTGAGATAATTGGGACTTCAGAATGGACCATGTTCACCGCAGTTACGGACAATCTTTGAAATAATAAATATTTTAAAAATGACATAGATGTCAAGAATGATTCTTTTGTATAATAAAGTAATAAAGATAACCCAATAAAATTATAGTATAGTCATTTATTTCAGATAATCACAAATCCATATAAAAGTTAGTAACAATTGTCTTAATAATAATGTTAGTTTATCTTAAGTGAGCAAAATATCATTTAACTAATACAGCAATGCTGTGTTTGTATAGCGGCCCATCCAGCTTATCCGCTATCATCATCAGGATGCTGTTAGTGGACCGGCGGACTCTGCTCAACAGTGAGGCCGTTTTCTTGCGCATACAGGCAGCGAAGCCATCCACTCGCGCTTCGGCGAACATGCCGGAAGCGCTGCAGAACCGCCGGAGCCCTAACAGCATCCTGAAGGCATTGTCATATTGGATGCGAAGAGTGTTGACGGCTTTCTGAGTGCAGTTGTACCACAGGCTGCTCGTGTAAAAAGACTGACAGAATGCTTTAAATAGACTTATTTTGACGTCATCTGAACATCGGGCAAACCTGCGGGCCAACATATTCGCTCTCACCGTCAAAGCTCTTCGCTCCCTCTCTAGGTCCTCTTCATCCCTTAGATTATCAACTATTATATGTCCTAAGTATTTAAATTTATTTACCCTATTTACAATATTTCCATTTAACATAACTGGGGGTACATATTCTATCTTTTTACCACTAGGACCAAACACCATAAATTCGCATTTCTTTACATTATACTGCAAGCCATGATTTGCAGCATATGTCTCGCAATAGGCAATAAGGGTTCGCAAAGCTCCAATAGATGGCGCCAGCAGTACCATGTCGTCAGCATAACTGAGATTGTTGACCAAGACTCCGTCAATAGTGCATCCGACAGGTAGGCAGCTTAAGCCATCTATTAGTTTGTATGTAATTATGTTTTCTTGATTTTTAAGTTATGATAAAACCTCCAAATGAATCCCTTATAGAAACCCCTATATATGGTATTAAAAGTAGAAAAAAGGACCAGATTATGCCATTCGCTGCGTAACTCTCTTTGTTTTATTTTTTTCGACAAAATCAAACAAAACCCGCGGTTGTATGAATTTTGCAAGAAAACAGCTAAAACTTAATCGTAGAGGTCTATCATAAGTTCAAGACAAAGAAATAAATTGTTCCTAGCGTCTGAATTGGCACCGCTCACGAAAAGCTCACGAGCACAAAAAATGGCCAAAAACAGAATAATTGACCGTTGTTCCTTCAGTTTCCGTTTGAAAGAGTAAACGCGTAGATATGTTACGACGGAATCCACCCCTTTTCGCTGAGGCGCATAAACAGAAATTTCAGGTTTTTGTAGGAATTTGTAAAATTGTATGAAAAATCCGACTGTAGAACATTGAACTGAGCCCTGAGATTCGTTTTTCAATAGTATCGAGATGTTTTATTTTCCAATGTGATTTAGTAAAGCACCTTTATCGTGCGGTCATTGAACTACGAAAATATCGTTCAAAAGTGGGACGTAACTAGGGCGTCTCGATACTATCGTCAAACCGAACTGAGTTCGGTTTGACCGGTAGTATCGAGACTCTCGGCTTTGATTGAAATATTGTGAGAGTACATTATTTACATAAATGTAAGTAAATAATTGCTGATCATGGTCAGTCTGTATCGCGAGTTCTGGTGGCATCACCTCATGCGTTTATACAATGGGTCATCATCGATTGGTAGAGAGTCCAATAGACATCATTAGCGTTTCCTTATGCGCCTTCATGTGAAAGCTTCTTGATGAGGAGCTGTCTTACTTTAATAACTTCTGATGTATAATGTGAGTACCTTTTCAAAGTAGTATCAGAAAATAATTCCCTCATTACAATCTCTACAGTTCTCGGGAGAGAGACAATAGTAGGTAAGGTAGGTCCTATATATTCAATATTTCAATCAGGAATCTAGAAGTAATTATGGCGCAAATCCTAATTAAGCTGCTCGCATATTTGAGCAAATTGCCAGTTCCATAGGGTTATCTACCCCACAGGTCTAGTAATTGAGCGCACGAGTTGCCCCCATAGGGCCATAGAGGCGACATTTTTGCGGTCAAAGCCTGAGAGGCCCGCGCGATGCCAATCACACAGTGTCCCGCCAATTTAACTTTTAATCAACCCCCAGCTTCTGGCGAGGCCGCAGCCAGATATGTAGTCAGGTGTACGTAATGATAATAGGGGCTAGCTTTGTATAGTGGATAATAAAACCGGACAGCAGTATTAAAATCGATGAATAAATTTTACACGAAAAGGACAGATGAAATCATAAGGGAAAGTTTTTTTTTTTAAATTATGTTATATCTACGAGCATTTTACGTAACGACAACTGAGAAGAGTCGAATAAAGCTAAACATAGAAGCACCAATCATGTTTAAAGTATTTTTGTTTTACATCCATCCAACTTTATAAACATTTGAAAAATTCTACCAACTCAGATCTTATTGATCATCTCATCCCCTTGAGTCCGTCCCTGGCCGCTACAAACTACTCTCATTGTTGCGGGTAGACGCACATTCTATTGGAATTTATTCCAACTTTGATTCGATAAACTAAATTAAGGCGAATAAAAGCTATCTTATTTCTTCTCCAATTGCTTATTTAGACGACAATTAAGTTTGAAATTGTTGAAACTTGCGGTTTAGGTATTTCTACCTACTGCTTTTTTAATCAAGTTAAAAAAGCACAATCTAACCGAGACTGTAGTTTGAAAATTCTCTGAGTTTGTAAAATACCAAAACGGAAAAAGCTTACTACAGCCTACTTGTCAAAAAGTTCATAACAATGACAGGGCACGAGATTCCACGAATCCGACTATTGGATGCTGTCATACTTAAGAAAAGCATTTCCTTTCAGTATCCGGTAGGGGCGCTGAAAGGTACTAAATGTAAGGAATGACACGTAATTTTAACTTACCTATAATATGTAGTATTCGTAAACAATTGCACAACTCATACTATGGCCTCTGAACGTGTCGAGAGAGCCGAATGTATGGAAATGAATCAAATGAATTTTGTCGTCTTGTCTAACTCAGCGAGGATAAGTGTGTGAGGTTTCATGCAACGAATTTTAAATATTGATCCTTCGACTCCATCGTATTTGATTTGCTGCAAATCAGTTTTGTCAAGTACATAAAAACTCTCCGAATTTTCTTAAACGAATAATTTTGTGTGTGCACTTAAGGCCCCTATACAGATGATCTTAATCTCCCAGATCCAGACGACAGACTTAACCCTTAACCTGGCGACCCCTCGCGATTTAACCCTTGAACAATGAACGCGTCAACCCCGCAGGCTCCTTTCAATGGCGTATTGGAGACTGCTAATTGTTTGATCAAATATTTGAAAGGATAATGGTTTGTGATAAGCTTCAGGTTAATAGACTGTTAGGTGTTAAGAAGTTGTGATATTGTTGGTAAACGGTCGCGTTGGATGGTTGTGCCTATCATTGTGTTACTTGGTCACTAGATATATTTGCTATACCAAAGTTAAGTATAGCTGTCTAGCTGTTATTGGATTCACCTATTTTTCAACAGAACAAGTAAATTGCACACCTGGTGGTCGATTCAGATGTATTGGGAAGTGTCATACTATTTTTTTCGCTCATTATTTGCCTATTTAACCGACGAAAAATAAAAGAAAAGGAGGTTCTATGTTCAGCTGTATGTATGTATGTTTTTTTAATGTATGTATATTCGTCGATTTCTCCGTCAAATGTTGACCGATTTGAAAAATTATTTCGCTATTGTATGAAAAATAATCTCAAAGTGGTCCTAAAAACTAATGATTCCCGAGGGATAAGTATTTGTCCCGAAAAACAGTGAAATTACTGAGGAATTTGAAGTCGGTTTTTAGTTTTCTCAAAACAATCAAATTATCATTACGAATAACAGACAAAAATACTCATATTTATTTCCCGGAGGAGCACAGGGCACACTTGGATAATTAACCAATGAGCGGCGATGTGTTACACTCACGAATATATCTGAATTGACTAGATTTTAAGTGATACATACATATTTGTAACAATCGCCTTACATTGATAGAAATTACTTTATTATGTTACAAAAAGACCGGAAACAATACAGACAGAAATGCTTAGAATAGAGGAAGTATAGCTATACGTACCCATCTCTTTCGACAACTGAATCCTTGTGCAGGGAATTATTCTGATTCCACGAAATCTACAATGTTGGTTACACTAGGATATTATTCATAACGTCAGTATGGTCAGTATAAAAGTCCCACAGGTGTCCAACTGGCGTCATATCAATCAATTTTCGTCCTTCACCTAACGCTGTAGCTGCCACAAACCGTTTTGTAAGTTCAACCTCTAAGTCATTTTAATCCCGTTCCGAATCCCCTTCTCCGTCCAGTTTTATCCAGTCATTACTGGTACATTCAGCCGGCCCGTGACCGGCCTACACCAGTGGCCGGCCTACAGCGCGTGTAGTTTTATTATGTAATCCAAAGAACGATGGACGGCAGCCGCATACTAAACACTGCCAGTTAGTATAAAGCTTTATAGATTGAGAAATAAAAAGGAAATTACTTTGGCGACAAAGTTTCTGAGATGTAGGCTACGATTTCGAATTTATATCTTTTTGTTGTGGTAATGGAAAACCAATTGGGATATGGAAACGTATTGCGTAGGTACTCATGTGGTTCACTGAATTCATCCTTGGCTAGCTTTGCCGGGTATATTACTGTGGTTGTGATTGAGGTGATTCGAAGTACACTATATAGCTGCTTAACGCATTCACTGCCCAGACTTGGTGGTGCGACCTGCAGGCGGATATGTGCGTCGTGGGCCACGAAAGTGTTACAGAAATGACTTAGATTTTGTGTTCTGTAACTTAATCGTTATCAGTGGTGATGATGCCCTCCGAGCCGAATTTCAATCTCGGCGACCTCTCAACGGAGACTATTGTAGTGTACAAGTGTACGCGCAACGCAAACACAGGTGGCCATTTATTTATTCGTCATTATTAATAAATAAGCTTTGAAAGTACTTACCGGGTCAAAAAAACTGATTTTTTGATTCACGGCCTTGCATGTCATCTTTTCTGCACAATTTAAAAAAGTCAATATTGTTAATGTACGTTTTATGGTCGTTTTATATATTCAATCTTGGTTCTTAGCACTCGTTTGGCCAATCGACAGTTTAATATTGGCATTTATATAAATAAAGGTAAGATCATTTTGTATAGATACATAAAGAGAGAATGGCCCTAGATCGTGTCTCAACAATATTTAGGCACATTAACTGTCCAATAGGTTGCTGTCAATAACTCACTCCATGTCACTTCTCATTACACGTCCGATAATGTATGGCGATCCAATTAAACTATAATTTAGAGTTCCATCAATAACGGCATTGTGACGCACCAAACTAATTGCATCCATCCACGGTGTCTCCGGACTTACGCTGATAAACTGGGCTCTTGCTTTTGATGGATCCTACCTATCCTATCAAAACATTGAGGTACCTGTGTAGAAGAGACTTAATGACAACCTGAAGATTGTGCAGGATAACATCTCCATAAATAGCTGATAAACTTTGGTTTTTGTAATCGAGTTCAAAATCAAACATTATTTGAAACACAGAATAGATAATAAGTACTTGTCTCCAAATATGCCACAGATTACGATTTAGTTATTACCTAGGACCAAGAATTTTATGGACTCCGCCTTTCAGTATTACGCATGTCCGTTTTTATTAGTGTGTAGTTGCAGATTTGGAATAGTGTGCATGACTAGGGAAGTCACTTTGCTGCCGAGCCGAACTGGCTTCGGCCCAAACTGGTCCGAATCAGGAAAATACACTTGAATGCCGATTTCATTCCTGATTCGTCCCATATTTAACCGGCACGTTTTAGTACTTTCAACCAGGGTTGTTGCTGATACCGTATTTTGACACATAACCTGATGCTGATGCTGATTTTGGCCATGTGTGTGTCGGAATCGCGAACCGAGTATGCCGCACTAATTCAATGTAGATGATTCTACCAATCGAAAACGAGTTTCGAAAAACTATACACATTTTATAGAAAAGCTACGCACTTTTTTAGGGTTCAGTAAACAAAAGGTGCCAACGGGACCCTAGTACTAGCCCTCCGCTGTCTGTCTGTCTGTCTGTCCGTCTATCGGGCTTTATTGTATCTGATACGCAAACTTGCATTTTTTAGTATGTATTTCATTGGCCGCTATAATAACATACCTATAATAACATACTGTCAAAATAAATATTAAAATTACTGGGGGCTCCACAAAAAACATGTTTTTTGGCCATTTTTTTGCTCCACTCACGCGATGCAAAAATCTAAAAAAAGGGTTAGTGTTCGCTCCGCTTTCCGTTGCCTTAGTTTCTTGGTGATTTTGGGCAAGTGCCGCTATACAACCTTTAATTTTTTGCTCATCCTTCCAATTCCTGCGTGTATAGTCTAGAGCGCTAATTGACACTTTGAACTTATAGTCACGGGTGTGAAACATCTTTCATTCAGGGAGTGTAATGGATTAGCTATAAGGACTTATTTTGCGTAAATTTGTAATTGTTTATATGTTGTTTTTGCTCAAAATTTTACATCGGTGTCGTTGTCATTTTGTAAGACTAAGAATATAATTTTGCAAAATTTATAAAAAGTAGGGGCAATAAATATGGTAACACATTACAATATTATTATATAGTTAAATGCACGCGGCTTTGCCCGCATGGTTGATATAACGTTTTTATTTTTTGTAAATTGTGTTTATATTAGTGGCATTGGCATTTTGATTGATGTATACATAGATATTTATATACTGTTAATTTTAAGGATATTGTATCGTTTGTACCTTAATAAAAGAAAAATATACAAAGTAAATACCTACGATTTTTTTTTATTTTAACTAAATTCATATTACCTAAAGTTTGGAACGAAAACATCCGGAAAAAACCGCGTGATAATAATTCCAGGTTATTATCTTGTGTATTTCTTTTTTCCTCGTACTTTGAGTTATATAAAGTAGTTAAATAAATCCTACGGAAACAATAATGATAAATCAATACTACATGCTTGAGAAGAGTGTGAAAGACTTTTCTGTACGAAATCTTGAAATGGGACGAAACAGGAATGAAATCAGCAATCAATTTTATTTTCCTGATACGGGCCAATTTCGGCCGAAACCAGTGGGACATGTGCGGAATAACCCGAAAACTATATTTGATTGTTAAGCGCAACACTAGCACAGCTAAATTTATCTCGGCTAATTATTCATGGTTTTGGACATTATTTGTATCCTAGACTCATAGGAACACATGAACTAGATTGTTAAAAGGTTGTTACTACATATTTCTAGTAATAAAAATAATTACTTTAGTATTTATACTGAGCGAACAACTTACGCATTTAATGACAAATCCGGGACTTTTACTCCACCTTTTGTGCTTTTTGAAGGGCAGAACACAGCAGAACACGACATATTTTCACTTTTTCAACAAAGTTTTAGGTAAAACGCAGTAATTTCTTAGAATTTCAATAAAGTTCATCAGTTTTACCACAACTTTGAACTAACAAGTCGGTTACATGCTGACACGATTGACACTGACAGTGCAGTATAGCTATACGTACACCAGCTATCTCTTTTACTCATAGCTTGACTCCGAGGGATAGACAAAGATACATGACAACTATGGTGATACATAGATATAAGACCGGAAATGACTTATACTACCTCTACCTACTTATTTCTCTATGGTTATCACAACCGGCTCGCAATATACCTACCTACTTAGTACATATGGATTCAACTCTCGAACGAATGGAAATGGGTAGTGGGAAAAGGATAGCATAAAAGTTCGAGAATAAGGAAAGAGATAGGTATTACTTCCGGAAAAGCCTAGAAACGTAAGAAAAGGATAGTTGTCATAACGTATAGTGACTGAGCGAGACAGGGCTAGTTCCTAGAAAGTTTTCAAGGCCACGAAATAAGTATAAAAGCCGAGCTACGCCGCCGGTTGAGATATTCAGTTTTTCGATACGAACAAGTGAACGAGTCAATAGTGAACAAATAGTGAAACCGATCCAGTACTGCAGTAACAGAATAAAGAAGCTCTTCCCACAAAACAATCTTTCAATTTTACTTCATTCTTCTAACCAGCAATAGAAAATGTGCATCCGCTCAATTTATAGGCCCTCCTAGTGGGATCGCACAAAGATAGATAATAATATTTTTAAATTAAATAATAGTTGTCACTGAATATAACTAAATTATGGATTTATATACTCTTATGAATGAGACAGTGGCTGTCACTATACAGGTTCATCATAGAAAATTGTTTTTTTTTTTCTTTTTAAGATGTTAAGGCATCCGCAATCACAACAGCCTTTATTGGTCCACCGCTAGACAGGCCGCTCCCTAATAAGCGGCTTATTAGCATAATCTCATAATGCCCATAATCCCCACGCTGGGCACGAGGTTGGGGATCGCAGCCCACGACGGTGGATATGTCACCGTCAGATATGAAGACCAGTAAATTGTAAAAATCCTAGTCACTTTATAATTTTGCAGAAAATAATAAACTGATGTACTTACAATTTAACGCATTCAATCAGCCAATCAGCGGGCGTCAGGCGTTTCATAACGCACTAGTTCTTTATTTTACGGGTAGGTTTCATAAAATTATATACAATTATAAAGTTTAACTGCTATGAAATGGTGTCCGACTCAGAAGATATCTCTTAATCGCCTCTTATGACACCCGCGGGAAGAGGTGCTGCAAATTATAACCACACAGCTTGTCTGTTGAGGCATAAACAAATTAAATAACTAACAAGACATAAACATATTTGCTGTCGGCTACAAAAATTTCACAGGTGGGGTTGTCTATCCAAGAAAGAAGCCTCCATCCAACAGCCAAAGTGGCAAACTCCTTGAAAAACCCCGCCCTTATAACTTCCTCCAAACAATTGGAAAATCTGGAATCGAGCAAACTTCTCTCGAAAAACAAGAAACAGCGCACCTGCAGATATATTACGGCAATCCCAGCGACAAATTACCCGATTACCCGAATAAATTACGGACTCACCCGCCGCCGGGTAATAGTTCACCGCAGCACGTTCTACGGGACATGGTCGGGTTATAATCATAATACGGAGGCTGTAATAGAACGTTTTTGAAATAAAAAGGGAGCGATAACCTCAAATTACCTTGGTTTGTCACTTTTTTTCTCCGAAACATTCATATTGGCACGGAAATTGAACCCCTACACAGTCGCTGGTCCGCACAATGTGAATTCTCATATGAAAATAGGGTTGAGAACTCTTGAGTTCCAACTCTTCCAACAAACGCCTACACAAGAAGTAAGTTTAGTACCTAATGTACGTATCTACCTAATGTGAAACTCGGGAAGGCATTATGGGTATTCAAATATAGGCAAGTATGCTTCTATCCGGGAATCATGCGCGGAAGCAAAACTCCGACACCCTCTGATCTATCAACGCGGATTAGCCGAGATTCCGACAGGGCCGGATTAAGGGTTGCTCGGTAATCCGCTAATTGCCATCACGGGGAGGCATTAAAGTCACTGAGTTGTGCTCTGGTATCTATCGGGTTAGTAGTATACATACAGTAATTCTGTGCTATCGGTGACTCTAGCATGAGTTTTCATGAGGAAGAGAATAATACCTGTGATTTATTCGCAAAGCGACTATCAGTTTTTGTATTATTTTAAAATGCGGTTATTGTAGAAAACTACTCAATGTGTTGCTTAACAGAATTTATTTAATAGATATAATAATAAGGAAACAATGACTTAAGTTAAACAAGAAATTTAAGTTTTTCGTATCCTTTTTATAATTTTGCCCCCTTTCTGTAATCCTACTACGTTCCCTTTGAAATCTCAAGAGTGTCTATCCAGAAGCTGTTCTCTGCGCGGCACGCGTCGCTGATAATCTAGCTAATTTCTGTTAATTGTAATGCAACGGACCACATTTACGTAGAAAACGGTCGTAGCGTAAATTTTTTTTTCCCAAAAACTAATACTACCCATTAATCCAAGTCGTCCGTTTGCACGCGAAGTAATCCTAGATCCAAGGATGATGTTGTAAAAGGAGGATACATTTCGGAGAATGCTTACAGGAACTTCATGACCTGATCCCAACGTCTCCCTTCCACTCTAGGACAAGCAGACGGACAGCGCAATACCATCCTTATCTGGTGGATATACCCTCCACTCACCCTAAGCGGATTTTCTCAATCTTCATCACTCGCAACCCTAAGGAATGGAAGTCGCTGCCTTCTAATGTTTTTCTTACTAGTTACAACCTGGGTCTCTTCCAGACAAGAGGGAATAGGTGTCTTCTAGATCTTCGTGATACACCGTCTCGGCCTAATCGTCACTTTCCATCGGGTGAGATTGTGGTCACACAAAACTCTATCGAATATAAAAAAAATTTGGTCTGGTTAAACCGGTTTGCCGGCACCGGGTTACCCGCTTTCTGCGACAAGCAGAGTTGAAATCTTCTCAGCCTTTGTTCCCGAAATATACTTATCAGTTTGAAGGACGTATTTAAGAATGGGAAGAATTTCTTTCAGAGTATTTGTTTATATTAATAAGAAATCCCGAGTAACTTTGCAAGCTGACGATACTTTTTAAACACATTTTATTATTTACTAACCGTTGAAAAAAATCTTAGGATTTCTTTAACAATCTTGAAACTTATTGGTTTAGCATAACAATTTTATTTCTTTACAATAAAGTTGTGATACCTAGTGAATCTATTACAAGCAACGTAAAATTGTATTTTTAATGATGGACAAACTGTATTCTCAATGCGATCTTTCCTTCTTTACTGAACATTTAAGAACACAGAAGTTAATGATTCCTTTGAAAACGGAGCACAAAAATGTTATCAAGGAACACAAAGAAAAAGTCAATTAACGAGGAATTTCTGTTTAAAATTTTAACAGAGTAAAGATAATTTAGGCGTTTCATTGTAAGCCTCTTTAAGGCCCGTAATAAAGTCTTTACGGGAGGTGTTTAATGACTAGTTATGGCACTTGATGTTCATCGATTATTTATACCGCCATTAAATAATAGCTTTTATGGTTAGGAACATATTGTTAATTCAGAACTAATAATGTTAAACCAAATTGAAACCAAACTTTACGAAATTATAAGTGACAAAGCCTGTAAATAGTGAACGAATTTATTAGTGACAAAGCCTGTAAATAGTGAACGAATTTATTAGTGACAAAACCTGTAAATAGTGAACGAATTTATTAGTGACAAAGCCTGTAAATAGTGAACGAATTTATTAGTGACAAAGCCTGTAAATAGTGACCGAATTTATTAGTGACAAAGCCTGTAAATAGTGAACGAATTTATTAGTGACAAAACCTGTAAATAGTGAACGAATTTATTAGTGACAAAGCCTGTAAATAGTGAACGAATTTATTAGTGACAAAGCCTGTAAATAGTGAACGAATTTATTAGTGACAAAGCCTGTAAATAGTGAACGAATTTATTAGTGACAAAGCCTGTAAATAGTGAACGAATTTATTAGTGACAAAGCCTGTAAATAGTGAACGAATTTATTAGTGACAAAGCCTGTAAATAGTGAACGAATTTATTAGTGACAAAGCCTGTAAATAGTGAACGAATTTATTAGTGACAAAGCCTGTAAATAGTGAACGAATTTATTAGTGACAAAGCCTGTAAATAGGAATACTACTATTATTATAACATGTAAGAGGACTAAATGATTATTGTAAACATTTATTTTATATTTAAGAACTCTGAATGTTGTACCGCCCTTACAGGGCTCATGTTGATACAAACAAATATTGTAACCTCTTATATTGGACATGTATGCAATAAATAAATTTGAAATAATTATTATACTTTAATATTTATATGTATAATAATTATAAGATGTAAAATTATTGTTGTAATGTACCCTCACTACTTAGCAGCTGCAGCTCAGTTTATATGGTACTTAAAATGTTTCCCAAAGCTATATGGACCATGTCCAATTCTGCAGGAGTCTGTCGGAAAAAAATAGATCAAGTGATACATATTGATCATTTTGCCTCAAAACAAACCACCCTCGCAAATGCCAAAAAGCCCGTCTACTCCACTCTACCTCAAAAAACAAAGCTAGCGGGCGGGCGGGGAATGACGCGAGCTACCAAAGCCGTCACTCTATTAAATTATTCCGTCTCGTCGACTCAAATGGCGAACGCTAATGTTGCCAGCATTCAAAAGAGTCGTCAAAAGGGGCGAGTTTTTTTGCTTGCTCGGTCAAGTGCCCACCCGCTGTTGGACGGGATTTTAAACCGGACAGCTCTCGTCTTTTCGGCGCAAATTGGTTGTTTGTAGCGGAACTAGCCTCGACTTTGCAAAACGATTGCGATTATTCGGAAGGATTTTTGTTGATTATTTAGTAGAAGAATATCATCTGACGACGTCAAATTCATCATGATTGATGAATTTGATGCAGTCTAAATTAGATTATCAACAGAAGACTCGAAGTAAGAGATTATCTTCGCCGTCTATGTTTCCTTAGTTCCTCTTCAATCAAGAGAAGAGGGATCAATAGGCAAGACTGAATTAAAGTAAGTCGTTGATGAATTAAAGTGAGAGTGATTAAACAGAATAAAATTTTTGTAAAACGTGCCAGAGTCAGGGCCCTGAATTTGGAATGAAAGGGTGAATTAAGAATTTTGATCGAGTTTCTTTTGTAACAGTTTACTTTGTTCATCACGACTGATAATTGAAATTAAATGTATTTCAGGACTGTGGAGGCGTCCGCGTCCTCACGGTGAACTACTTTAAATCAATTAAAGATGCTTTCCCTTCATTCTTTCCTTCTTATTCTTAATTTCTTAGTAAATTTTGTGTTGATTTTAAAATAAACTCTATTATTTTTATGGGCTTAATTTGTAAATAAGTTAATTGATTTGGAAAAAAATTACAAAAAACTGACTTAAAATATACTGCTTTTAAAAACTATTCCTGAAGAATAAATTAAAAGCTGATTAAAAGACTGGGAAATCGACAAACATACATACAAACATACATACAAACATATTGTATTTGTATTTATTTACAACATTACATATGTATATCACGTGAAACAATAGAGTAGTCAACATAATACATTCCAAGCAATATAATTCAATAAAAACCATTATCAAAATATTTATAAGTAAATATCAATGAACAAAAATTCAATATTTCAATAAAATTATCGAAAAGCATAATATAATAGTTCAATATTAATGTCGTCAAGCAAAATAATTATATCATTCAATAAGCAAAATAACTTCAATTGATATCAGTAGCTTACACATAATTATCATTGACCAAAGCACAAATTGCATAGTATAAATAGATAAAAATATAAAAGTTTGTTTATTCAGACGTGTTGTCCATTATTAAGTAGGACATTACGAATTCGCTCTGCGAACAGTGAAATACATCAATGGTCGTATTGAATACGTCAATGGTCGTATGGAATACATCGATGGTCGTATAACATAATATACAGCCGAACATAGAACCTCCTTTTTGTCATATTTATTGTTGTCATCACATTGGCTTAATAGGTAGGTTATTTAGTTAAGTAAGTATCACAACGTGAACTCTTTTGGGCGTAAACAACAAGTGGAAGGCAGGCCGAGGTTGTCTATACTAAAAAACAAAATATATGTTTTTGAAGACGGATGAAAAAAATTACACTTTGTAAAATTAAGATACCAAGGCAAGGGAAGGTACTTTAATTTGTTTGAGCCAGGAAGTTTATTTATTCTCCTGAGGTATTCCCCGAGAAATTTGAAAATACCTCGTAATAACACACATAGTTGTGATGTGTACATTATCTACGAGCTATCTCATTACTCTAGACTAGATTACCACGAGATAGTTGCATCGACTGACATGGTTGTTATACAGAATTAGTTTGGGTAGGTAGGTATTCAGTAAATAAAATTCAGTAGTAACACAGAGATCAATTCAAAACTAGATCCGTAGGTATACCTACACAGTAAATGTTAATTCCTATCAGTAAAGTTGACTTTCAGTGTCGCATTAGAGAACGAAATAAAAGCACAGCTCGATCCTTCATACCATGAACGGCTTCAACTTCGGTCTAGAAAACGGGCCTTATGTAGCCATATGGTTTGTATAACTTTATTAATAAATACTTAAGTACTGATCTTAGTTATCATACCTTCATCCTACTAATATTATAAATGTCTAAGTTTGTAAGTGTGGATGTTATCTTTCACGCAAAAGCTACTGAAGTGATTGGGCAATTTGGTATGGGCACAGATTTTATAATAATATACAAATGAGTATTGTTTGGGACTATTTTTTATCCCGATTAAATGCTGGCGAAGGTGCGAGCAGCAGCTAGTTGACTATAAAATAATTTAAGTCAGTATTATCCTATCGCAGGGCAAAGTCTCCCTTCACATATGGAAGACAAAATCTTCGTTACTTTTTAAAACCTATAACCGTTTTATCGCCGATGTAGGTGCCTACTCACTATTCACTATAAGGAAGCTACATTGTTCGCTGAAGTACATTGTGGCAGATAGTGGGGCGACAGGTGCAAAGTTAGCGCAAACTTGGACAGTTCTCTGCTTAGTGCCACTTGCGAGCGAGTCTCACGAGCTGGGGAAAGTCTACCCGGCCCGTGCTTGGGAGAAAAGATTCACACGAGAGCTAGGCTAGTCACCTACAGTGGTGCGGGAGTTTTGAGAGGGTGCGTGAAAAAACTGTCAACATAAAAATCTAAATATATAGTGTACTTCGACCGTACGTTTATTTTTCAAAGGGTTGTGTAGCCGGCCAGTATTTTTATTAACCTATCTACTCCCAAATACTCACGCAGCTCAGATTTAAGAACGTCTCGAATGACGAATTTTTGCAAATTTCTTATTGAAAATGGCGAAAAGATCGCGACCTCATCTAAGTTGCTTTTGAGTACTCGGCGGTGAGTAGATTCCACCACCGCCCCTCTTTCACACCTTGCTTACCCTTTACTTATACCTAACTAGCAATGGGAAGTGAATAGTTCTGAAGCGAGGATTTTAGCACACTCGATCCATTAAGCATCGTCAACTCGCCATAGTCAAATTTTCATGTCTTTGTCAGGGTTCCGCATCTCAAGCATGACAGAATAGATACTAATCGTCCACATCGTCTTCGTCTAGGTATACATGTATGACTGTCTGCCTGCCCGTCACAAGGCCCTTACAGGTAACCGAATTATTAAGGTAATAAAAATTTTCACCACTACGACCACTATTAGCAGCAAATTTCAGTGTAAAACTCTTTTGGCAGCTTTGCCCAAGCTTACTCTTTACAATAACAACATTCCAAAGAATCTGGCCTAATTATCAGCAAGTTATTAGCAAAGTGAGCTCGCGTGGATTCCTGAAGATAACCCAAGCGTCGTTGTCGTCGGCGGCATAGTTGCACCAACATTACTCAGATCGGTCCAAGATATTTAACCACCAATTATATAACAGTTGGATGGTTTTGTAAACCCTTTGTTTACAGAAATAATCATGGATTCTGGAACCGGGTAGGTATAGCGTGCAGTTGCACCTACACTAGACGCGCATAGTTCAAGGATTGTTCAGAGTTGAGACAATGCAAAGCCTTACCATGATGTGGATCGCATTGGGAGAGATCGTCTTACATTGCTAACACCTAACTCGAGCTCGGTTGGAGTTAGTTGGAAGAGTTCATCCGGTCCCTTCTAAGAACTCTTTATTGCGTTCATTTTCGACCGGTCCTCGGTAGAGTAACTGGTTATTAGATTTGCTTTTTGGACAATAGTCGTAGAATATAGATACGTATGTATGTGTGGCGCACTCAGACGTATGCAGATGAAGGCTCCGCAAATGGACTGCACTTGTCGAGCGACACTCGGACGGACACTCCAGTAGGGTGAATTCTGGGAGACGATGGTGGGGCGATGTACAAACAATCTAAGACTGTTACGAACCTATTGTCAAAGAAGCAAGGCCCCTTTTTTTATAAGATAAACAGTAGATAGTACTCTGGCAAAGGCAAACAAAAAATTAATAAAAGTAATAACAAAAAATATGATCGCTTTTTTTCACGTAGGTTTGACTTGTCCACATGACTGGGTCATCAATGGTTTTGCTTTCGTTAGTAACAATTCTTCGTTGACCGTTGACTACCTACTAATGATGCACAATACGCATTTTTTATTATATTCTAATTATTGTTCTTTTGTCTTACTGATTAATTAAAACGCGTCGTTAAGATCTAAGCTGTATACATGTATGTACATGTAAGCAACATAAATGAAATGAAATGCAATGATTATTGATTATGATTTACTTGCACCGGCGAAAGAGTCGAACGTATTATACAATAGATGCCTTAGGTAGGGTAGAGTCCAAGAATATTGGAATCTACCGCAAAATAACTGTATAGGAACCATAGCCTATATAATGTACATTAGGTATTTTGCGTAATATAGATACGTTGCAGAAAAAAACCTGTATTAGCTAATAGCTTGTTATAGCAAAGTTTTCTTTTGTTTCATCTTGGGAAGCTTGACACTTTCCCAGTACCCTTACAACTACGTCTTTCGACCTTGCGTAAGTAGAATCTAAGAGAGATTTCTAGATCGCTCCGTTCTGTTAATATGCGTTCAGAATAGGGCTGCAGGTGCGGTAAACACTGAGCCTGCTTGAGCGACACGGGGCACGCATTAGCGATAGACCTACCTCCCAAGTGCTATACCTACCCACTTGTGCTATAAACGTGCCGACTGGTGCTATATGCCTACCTTTTAGTGCTACCTGGCCTCTCCAGTGCCTGCTCCATCGTAGGCAGTATTAGAATCAGGCATATTATATTTGAATCGAACATGGCCCATGTTTGAATCAAATATGTAGGTACCTCAGATATATGAAATCGGATCGTGAGCCTAAATGTCTAGGTACGAGTAGGTTTCACACAAGCATAAGCGTCGAAAGTTAAATCGTACATATGTATATTCTAAGTATCAAGACGCTTTGAAATAAACATAGAGTTCTCCGATTCAGATTGCAAGAGTGATTTGTCTGCCTGTACGTACATATATACATTATGTATAACTTAACACGACTGAAGCTGAAAAGAAACATTGAAAGCTGAATATTTTTTATGAGCCATATACAATAAATTTCGGGACATACCTACCTCCGCTACTTTTTATCCAGGACATGTGCAAAGCTGCGAGCTGAACCTAGTAAACAAATAAAAAAGTAAGTATGATAGAAAACTTTTGAATTAATCTGTAGGTAACTAAATTCAAGCCACAATTTTTATGACAATAAACGGTAAAACAACAATAAAACCACCCCGTTACAGCAATAAAAAGGAATAAAAGACAAACGGCACATAATGCGGTGCTCGCGGGCCATAGCTCAGCGCAACACGTTTAGTCGAAACCTATAATATATTCCGATAGCTATAATATAGCTGATGTATTCGTATAGCTATAATATAGCTAATGTATTCGTATAGCAGGGAAACACCGCGTTTGCTGGGATTTATAGCAGTGAGAGGCCTACGGGCTGAGTTACTGAACCGATACCGTGAACAGAGTAGGTATTCTTCGGTTTGATAGTGAACTAGTTGTGGCCCCAATCTATTTAAATATTGTTCAAATTGATATCAGGGAAAGTAGAAAGTGGCAGTGGCTGTTTTGGGATTCACTGCAAGCAGCTTGAATGAATGAAGGGCACTTCATTCGTTCATTATAAAATTGGACATAATGCGTCTGAGTCAAAATGAAAAATTAAGATTAATCTTCAAAAATGTTTCAAATTACAAGCGAATATATTTTTTTCATTATTCGTAAGCTCCCAACCTAAGTAGTAAACACAGGCACCTTCAAATATCTTCCCTACTCCACGTGTGCGTGTGGTGGCGGTTACAGCGGAATCTGTTTTTGCGTCCGTCTCGTAATCCGGCCGTCAGTGCGCCTCGCATCTATCAAGCGGCATTACCACGTCGCCGTAAGGGCGTGGTCCGAGTTGCAGCGACCATAAGTGTCATAGCCGCTCACCAGTTTGGTTATTCTTTATGCATGATGATGTAAGCCGTGACGGAAAGTGTATTTGGGAGAAACGTATTCGTCTTAACAGCAAACAGAACATCAAAGTCGATCATTAATCAGTACCTAGGTCATTGCAAGTATCAAATTGAAGATACCGTAGTTTAATTGAAGTAAAAGACAAAGCGGCTCGATCAATACCTAAACTCCATTCCAAAAGATGTGGCCCGAAAAGCGTTAAGCCAAGAATCGCATATGCCAAGTACACGACGGCTTATCAGGCCAAGTGTGGCGATCAAGTTTGAAAAAATGTGACACATTCGGAGTGTAGCTCGCCCGTTGCGAGTGCGGCCACACCCGGCTCCAACGTGTTACTTTTTGCATTAATGCGGCTCTCGTTTTTAGAGACGTTTGGCAGATTTTTTCAACTTTTGGATCGCCGCCATAAATCTAGTGATGAAAAACACTGACAATACTAAAACGCACTGTCCGTTTTCACAGGTTATAAATGGATAAAAGCTTTTTGTCCTCAGCATTATTTATGGTCAACGTTTTAGTCAACCACCGGAATAAAACCGTGCGTTTTTCCTGGGCGGCCACGGCGTAAGAACAGTTCCTCCAGCTCAGTCCGTGGTGGGTGTCGTAATAGCCAACCATATCGCTTGATCTTTTCAGAAGTTATTTGCAGGGATGATCACAGTCTATTAGGATAGACTCGAACATTAGTACTGAGGAGCCGGTATCCTTTGGCGTTCCGCAGGGCAGCGTGCTTGGACCAACGCTGTTCATCATGTATATTGATAGTCTCTGTAAAATGACACTACAGAATGCTAAAATAATAACCTATGCGGACGATACAGTTATTATTTTCAATGGTGAAACTTGGATGGAAACTCAGAAACTTGCTGAGGAAGGCTTTTCTAGAGTTATGAAATGGTTGGACCATAACCTGTTGACCCTTAATTTAGACAAAACCAAATACGTAACATTTACAATTAAAAACAACGACCAACCAAATGATACATTTAAGATAAGAACTCCTCAATGCAACTGTATAACTTTATCTTGCCATTGCAATAGTCTAGCTAAGACTACGAGTCTTAAATATTTAGGACTTACAATTGACCAGAATCTGAATTGGGAAGATCAGATTACAATACTAGCAGGGCGTGTTCGGAAACTGATCTTCATCTTCAAAAATCTTAGACATATCCGTGACAAAGACGTTCTAAAAACTGTCTATTACTCGTTAGGACAATCTATTATCTCCTACAGAATACAAGCATGGGGTGGTACAGGCAAGACCCGTATGCTTGACATAGAGAGAGCTCAAAGGGCGATTCTCAAAGTTATGCTCTATAAGCCATACATGTATCCCACGACTAAGCTCTACCAAGAGTCCAATGTACTCTCGGTCCGACAAATTCTTCTAAAGACCTTGATTCTCAATCAGCATAAAATGAAAAGTGATGCAAATCGGTATTGCAAAAGAAGAAGTGATATTGTGTTTAAAACTCCTAACTGCCGGACAAAATTTTCCCAGAGGTTTTCCTTTTTCCTTGGTCCATATATTTATAATAAAATTAACAAACACATCAACATAAAAAATGATACATCCTACTCGTGTAAGAAAAAAGTTGAAAATTTTCTAAAAACACTTGATTATACAAAAACTGAAGCGCTATTAAAGATCTTATCTTAATGAATGCATAATAATAGTTACACACAACTGGAAAAAAAACTAAAATTACTTTTTCCATCTAACCTAAGCCGAAATCAGTACCTTATTATAATTATAATCATGCCTTATTTATTAAATGTTTATACGTTGTAATTTATATATATATATATATTAGATTTATATTTATATATTTTAATAATAATACTAGTGTAATATCTCCTTCCTTTTTTCCCTATTTCCTGTCATTTAACTTTAACCTATTAATTAATATATTAGACAGTATTCAAATATGTACTTACTATCATAACAAGCAAGGGTCAATTTTAAATAGGTGAAAAAGCCATGAGTGCAAGAGCGAGACTCCCTGCCGTCATACAGTGAAAACTCGTACGGAGGAAAGTCACTTGAGCTTTTCAGGCCTTGCCATTTTACAACTTACCTACCCTAATCAACATAATTAGGACCTTACTGTTAATTAATCGTAACTACATAGTCTAAGTTTTTCTAAGTTAGTTTTAAATAGAATTGGTTGTGTTATTAGTTACGTAAGTCTGTAAAAAGTTAATTTCAATTGAAAATAAACATTTCATTTCATTTCAAGGAAACCTACCAAAGGAAGGTCAGTAGTAGCTGCCTTTTGTGTATTTTTAACACCTCCACTGCGATCAGCAATCCACCTGCCAAGCGTGGTGATTATTGAAAAACCCGCTTTGGAGAGCCATGTTCAGTTGTGGACGTCTCGACGTGTACGTGTACGTGCTGATGAGGAGATTTTTCTAATCGTATATATGTATATATATATAATTTTGCACTTAGTAAACTAAGATTTTCTCTAGCTTCTAACAACTTCAGCTAAACAGCAAAACCTGCAAGTTCACGTTATTGGTCACGTATGTCAATACTATTCCGAGATATTTCGATTATTCGCCGCGATTCGATACAATCGCTGCAGGTGTAACTTGATTCCCCTCGCAATTCGAAACACTGGCTTTACCCCGATACGTGTTCTATAAAAGAGAAAAATTTCAGAGTGTACTTTTATTTTAAGATTGGGTTGTATGTACCGAATGCTTTGTTTGTTCAAAGGCACTTGCCTGCTTCGGTTTCGAATCTGCATGACCTCTATATCTCCTCAACCGATGTTAGATAAAAAAGGTGATAAGTTTGTTGAACTCTTAAAATAAGACTCTTTGATTTGAATGTGATCCGCGCTGATTAGTTTCTCTCGGTTTTAATAACATTTTTCTTATAAAGTCCTTGTGAATCTTATTAAGTCATTTGCCCGTCCCCTTTTCGTCCTCTATTATTTTCATCCCAGCAATTAGCTCGCAGGGCACAGGCGTTGTCAACGCGATTCTTACAAAAATAACACTCCTATTATATGGTATTACAGCTAAAGTAATGAAAGTCGTGGGCTCGGGTTCTAAAAGCGTATTTGAGAAAATGAGGCGGGCTAGATTCTAGTGTTTGGATAAATATATCTACCATGGCCTGCGAATGACCGTTTTTACTAGGCCTGAAAACAGGCATATTCTTGGTATATTCAAATAGTGTATGTTGTAGGTAGAGATTTTGAATAACACAGGTACGTTTATCTATCTATGTATATATAGGACAGGAAAGTACCTAATCTCTAATGCTTTAGTTTATCAGTTGGTTAAGGTTATCTCTCAAATATTGATATTGATTATGATAATATTGTAGTATAGAGGCTAACCTTAACCCGCCTTTAAGGGTCATCGTTTCGTGTTGGCTTGAAATATATATATTTTTTCGTGGTTTTTAATTTTGTATGCATTCTACAAGTAATAAAACTAGAGGAAAAGTAATTTGCCACAATAAGTAAACAATTTTATATTCATTGGTATTTTTGAAGCATTGTTGGAAAAAAGATTTTATTAATTCAAGTTAACTTTAAGTTGAAATAAAAAACGAATTCCCCGGTAGGAACCTTGAAAGCATTGTATTATGGAGCAAATTGAAAATGTTCGCAACTCCAATAAGACAGCCGCAAAAAATACTCCAAATCAGAGCTTCTGAATTCCTCGAACATGGGGAAAACAATACGTTAGTTGTAGGGCAGGAGCCAAAGTTGAACAAACCACTTTATTACTTATTCTATTGGCTAGTTTGAATCATGAATCCTAGATTTGTAGAAAGTTTTTATAATTTATTATTTTTACAAAATGTCAAAGGTTGACTTTACGTATGTATGTAATATGTATGTATGTATGTGTGTGTGTGTGCTTTGGACACATTTATGTTTCAACTGTGTTTCATTTCTTCTTATTCATCATCGTCTTTTGTTTCTTGCGTCTGCGAATGTAGTTCTCGGATGTGCGTTAACAATATTTTATAGAATGGGATTGAGAAACGTGATTTCTCCTGCTTGTCACGAATTTAATTGAATAGAATATAATCTTATATAATCTCTTGAAAAACTTACACAGTATACATATTATACTTGAACTAAGAGAAAAATTTACTCTAAAAACGATATAAGCTAAGTAACGGGTCTGCCTCAGGATGAGTTTGTTCGATTGGATCTGAGCGGACATCATTCTGTATCCCAATCTTTAAGTGTTACGCAGATTATAAATATATGGAGCGCTGTTGTCTGAGCATTGCTGAGTGTTTTTTAGATCTACCCAAGTTCAACATGGTTCAATGATGTGCAGTCACCCGCCGCTAACTCCCAGTGTATCGCAGAAAGGATAAATAAAGGGAGATTTATTTCGTGAGTGGAATAAGGGCCGAGTAAACATGTACTGGAAGAATATAAAGTAGGCAGTTGTTCGCTCAGATTGTCTAGGAGCATGTTTGGTTGTGGATAAAGACGGATTGGAAGAGTCGCTCGTTTTGATTTGTTTCGAGGATGATGTTCTGTAAGGACTTGCTGAGGTCTTAGCACAAATATCGAAAGCACAGATATTATTATTGGAAACGGTGGTAAGGGTTGGTTACATGACATTATAATAATATTCTATACTAAGCACATAACTATAAGACAGAGGATGTCAAGACAAGAGTAAATAGACATCTTCTAGACCTATGTGATACCTACATCGTCGACCACATTGTCACTTACCATCAGACAATTATGATCAAACAAAGAATCCATGATAAAAAACTAATATAAAATGTTAAGGGTAGTTCAAAAGTTGTATTTGCTTACAACTTTTGGTCCTACTAGGAGGATATTTTCTAGCAAATAAAACGGTTTAGTAACCAAAACCGTACTTTGACTTTTTTTTACCTTTACCTAGCCAGACCCCGTTGACTTATCAATTCTACCTAAAATAACGGTGTGAGGAGAAAAACACCATTAAACTGGATGAAACGGATCAAGGAAATGAGGCCGAAGAACCCCACAGCACCCTATAGTCTCGAAAAGGTACAAATTTCTCCAAAGACTGGCAAAGTACTTAAAAATAATCAGCTCATTCCACGAAGGGATGCTGGGAATGTCATTAAGACAACACAAAAAGTAGCATTATAGGGAGAAAAAACGAGTCCCAATAAAAGTGATGGCTAGTGTTGTACCCAAGGTCAGTTTTATAAAGAAAAGGTCAACTTGGAAGCCGAAAATTTTACATCATCAACCCGAAACACCGGCAGGCGGCTTGGTAGTCCCGCTTGACCTTTGAAAAGGTACACTTGGTTTTTTTTTTTAAATGGAAATAAACGTTATTGGTTTTAACTCTTTGATTCTGGTCGCAGAAATAAGCGAGGATCTGGGGACCGCACGAATAATTTACAAAAACACTACTTTTACAATACCAACTACGTTATGTATTGCTCGATACGTAAATGGATGTATCGTGTAGGATTCACTTTCTTATATCGAGAAGAGACTGACTAAAGCGAAAAGAGGCCAGAAGTTGATCTCTGGCTGATATGACGACTTTCTGCCATAAACTGCACGAAAGGCTAGAAACGGGTCTGTTTTATTTCGGCCTTTTCTTCTAAAGCCGAACGGGTAAATCTTGTCTCGTTTCTAACAGGGATCGTCATAATTAACGGGAATTAATCCCGGCGCCATTAACAACTGTGCAAAAACCGGAAAATGAGTTTTGTTTTTAACTTGACGCGCCCAATATTTGCGTATCGCAATTTTGTACGCTTTAGGAAATTTAATTAATTTATCACGACGGAAAATGATCGTATTAGGTGCTATATTGGAAAATAAATAGGTTGGTAAATAATAATAATTAGGAACATAATTTGAGATGGTGCCTCGTGAGAAATTGATCGTCAAGAAGCAGCAGTTTCCTGTCTTATATTGTATTACACAATGTACTTTAGATCGTCGGTGTACCTACATAATACAATACTTATATTTGTGAGTCTGAAGTAATAAATAAATATTATCACTAGATATTATAAAACAAAGTCCTCTGCCGCGTCTGTCTGTCTGTTCGCGATAAACTCAAAAACTACTGAAATGATTTTCTTGCGTTTTTCACCAATCAATAATTCATTCATGAGAGGTTATGTTAGGTATGTCATTTGTCAAGGTTTTGTGTAAATTAGTTGAAATATAACGAGAGATAAGAAAAAGTCAAGCTGCCTAGCGCCTGGGAGCTTTCATCGAAAACACTGACTAATAACATAATAGTAATGCCTTCGATATATAACATAACAGTTCAAGACGGGATGTTCCTCTCTTGAAGATATAATTTAAATCTATTCCACATATTAGACTCATCAAGCTTATGCGATCCTACGACGACAGACAAAACATGCAGGCATAATATGATCTACTAACCGTACAAAGCCGGGGCGGGTTGCTAGTATCTATCTATATGTCATATTGCACCGCACCATGCCTCGCCTTGAGGCTACGTCTCTACTATGCAGCACCACGTACCAGGTTTATAGCTTGGACACCTGCCCCACGGCCTATTATTAGTGAACAGCTAGTAGTTACAAACTAGAACCACCGACGAGAACCTAGTGTTTGGATAGTTTTGCTGGGCTATAAGACCCGTACCAATCATATATTATCCTTAAAGGAGACCGACAACCCGTTTTAAATGGAACGCTTGACCGTTGCAACCCATAGAACAAGGTTGCACAAATAGATAATGGGTGTATTCCGTGCAGAATAATTTTCTATCATGAAAACTAATACCCAAATTATGACTCAATAATGCAATCCCATCGGAAATATTGCTCGTGAATATTCAATGAATATATCGGATACAGTCAGCTGCGTCCATGCAATCGCCCTAATGAGATGCTGCGTTATCTGCCTCGGTCACAAACATAAACTAAACTCTAATAGATTATGCTAAACAGGTGCCACATTCTGAGGTACGGTGTTACCACCATGTTCTTGCAATAACTTAAAAATTAACAACGGAGAACTGAGATCTAGACTGACATCTCGCTCGAGAGTATATTGTGCGTTATTATATTATTTACTAGCTGACCCGTGCCCACTTCGTTGGGCGGTAAACATTTTTAGTGAACCGAACCCAACCCTGAGACCGAGTCGAAGATTAAAGTTGTATCCACTTCCACCAGTGTGTCCGCCACGACAGTAGGTAGGTACATAAGCAAGTAGGTGCGTTTCGCCAATGCATTGCAAGCGGTCATCCCGGGTACGCAGCACAATGTCCCGCCTGTCACAGTGCTGATCTACCAGGACGACGGCAACATCATTGGTAGCGGGAGCTTTGTACAAACCGGATGCTGTCCAGTAGGTCGTATCGGCACTAATAACAATTTTGTTATAGTTTTGTTGGCTTTGGGGTATGGACTCGTATTTTATGTCCTTCCTCGTAGTATGAACTCAAATCATGCTTAGTATCATTCGAATCCATTCAGTAGTTTTTGCGCTATTTTAGGCCGAGAAATGTCACTTCCATCCCCACTCCCAAGAGAACCTTAACGAATTCAAGGATAAAAAGTATTACATGACCTTCCTCGTAGTATGAACTTAAATCATGCCAATTCATTTGAATACATTCAGTAGTTTCAGCGCTATGCGAATCCAAGAAATTTTACCCTACTGCGGGGGGCCACTACGGAGGGCTACTGGGGGTCCCGCTGCGGGGCAATGTGGGGGGCCCATTGCGGGGGTAAACTGCCGGGGGCCCCCACTGCCAGTGCCCTCCACTGTGGGGGCCTACTGAGTGGGTCCCACTGCGGGGGTACTGCGGGGGGCTACTGGGTGTCCCACTGCGAGAAAATGTCCCCACATTTTCTCGCAGTGGGACACCCAGTAGGCCCACTGCCGAGAGCCCCACTGCCGACGTCCCTCTGCTGGTGCCCCCACTGTGGGGGCTAATGAGGGGGTACCACTGCGGGGCAATGTGGGGGGCCCACTTCGGGGGGCCATCTGCCAGGGGCCCACTTCGAGGGCCATCTGCCGGCGGCCCCCACTTCCGGGGCCCCACTACCGGTGCCCCCCACTGTGGGGGCTACTGAGGTCCCACTGCGGGGCAATGTGGGGGCCCCACTGCGGGGGCTACTGAGAGGGTCCGGTTGCATGAGGGGCCCCACTGCCAGGGCTATCGTCTCTACCGCCCTTGCCCCGCGCGCCATGCTGCAACGCGCAAAATTTCACTTCCTTCCTCTCTCATAAGGGAACCCTTCTGAGTTCCGGGATAAAAAGTAATTTATGCCCTTTCTTGTAATATGAACTTAAATCATGCTAAATTTCATTTGAATACCTTCAGTAGTTTCGGCGCTATGCGCAGCCAAGAAATTTTACTTTCATCCCCTCTCCCAACGGAATCCTATTCAAATCCGGCATGAAAAGTATCCTATGCCCTTCTTCATAGTATGATCTCAAATCCTGCCAAGTTTCATTTCAATACGTTCAGTAGTTTCGGAGCTATGCGCGGCCAAGATACAGACAGACAGACAGACAGACAGAAAGACAGACAGACAGACAGACATGATGGAAAAAAAAATCATTTTTGGTATCAGTATCGATAATAGAGTGCCCTCCAAAAAAAAATTTCAAAATATCTTCAATGTACAGAATTGGACCTGTTACAGTTTTATTATAAGTATAGATTACCCACCCTGATCAGGCCCTAGGCAGCTCCAATTTTGATCTAGTTTCACTTATAATTGGGCTGTAGAACATCTTCAAAGATCTTGTGGTGTATATAGCTGAATAACAATGTAACCAGGCCGTGGGGCCGCGGCGTACGAATATCGACCCCTCCAACTCAACCCGTGGATGTCGTAAGAGCCGACTAAGGGAACCTACCAGATGAAGGGCAGCAGCTTCCTTCTGAGTATTTTTAAACATCAACACTGCGATCACCAATCCGCCTGCCAAGCGTGGTGATTATGGCAAATCCCCCCCCCTACATGGGAGACCAGCCACTCGATGGACCGACGACATCGTAGCGGTCGCAGAGAGTGGATGGATGGAGGCGGCTCAGGACCGCTATTTGTTGCGTCGTACGGGGGAGGCCTATGTCCAGCAGTGGACGTGTTTGGGCTGATGATGATGATGATGAACAATGTAACCGAGCCAATCTTGATCGAAAATTCATAAAATATTGTTTTCTGCAGGTCGGCGTCTATAACCTTCCATGCGTTTTGTAAAACTTGTTCTAAAATTCCATGAAGTAGTCGTGTACTTCTACAATCTGCAACAAGAGGAAAAAACGTGTTAGACTTACAAATGAACAAACGAACGTTATATATTACTTTAGCAAATGTTGAAACTTAATGACATCGTAAGAGGGCTCGGCGAAAAATTTTGCTCAATACTATCCTCACTGTTATAAAGATTTCCCTGAAACTAATATAATATACATAAGTTATGAAATAAATCACAAAATATGACCAATAAGGTTGAAATTGTTTTGGAAAATATTTAATTTGTTATTTTATTTTACAAGCACCTTATAAAAATGTGTTTTTTTTTATTTATTATAAACATAACAGCCTATGTTTATTTCAGGTGGCCGACCGAAGCTTCGGGTAAAAAAATATCGTTGCCTTTATTGGTTTGTCATCGTTTCTCAACATAACCGCTTCTGCAATAGATGTAGCGAGTGTACGAGGGCCTCCACAATGGGACAACACGGTGCGGTACCCTAATTACAATCTAAATGCAGTTTAATGTGCCTCGAAATTCATTACAGTTATCTCTTATACCAATTTTAGGACTATGCTATTAAAATACGTTTTGAGAGTTCATTATTACATTACCGTTAATTTTCACAGCTTCATTATTGCGGGGAAGTGAAGCGTTGGTAACTCAATATTTTTGACGAAAACATGTTCACATTATTCCAGTTCAGCGAATCCAGCGCAAGAATGTGGGATTAATGTAAGCCGGCACTGGAATGTACTCATTTCAGTTAGCAATCCAGTGACTGGGTTAGTACCGATATACTGTGATGTTTTTTTCTAAAAAAATCTCAGTGTGTAGACACTATCCCAGGAACAACCCATTGCTGGGTATAGGCCTCTTTTTGCCTCTGTCAGCCTTCTCTGTGTCTGTATGTAATTAGTAATAACATAAATTAGTGGTACTGCAACTTGGCAATTTCGCCATGAAAATGAAAATATTTGCACTGGAGTGAAACTGTAGAAGCCACTAACTGGACCAACAAGGGAAACAAGGCTCGACGTCATTGCAGGAGCTACGGCTACGGTTCGTAGCAGTCGAGCGACAGAGTGGCGACCACTTCCTTAATGACCGACTACCAAAAGTAAAGCAAAAGCAGTCGTGTGTCACATTTTTTTTAAATTAGATTTTGCAATACCTTTCCGTTTATTGACGAATCTACTTCAGGACAATGTAATTGTTTTTTACTCATTATACAACAATTTTCGTTTAGATACATATGTATATAACGTACAGATTATTTTCATTAAAAACTTATTGAGGGTGACCTTCAGTAAGTTTTTACTATTATTACTACAATTATCTCGATTCACATTTATAATCGTTTATTCCTTTTCTGTTACATCCCACACCTCTACATGCTAGATGAGTCTTTGGTTAAAATACCATTGAGAAAACAAACGGAGGAGAAACAAAAACTGGCGAGTGACATAGATAGTCGTCGCTAGTGTGGCTCGTGTATCATCAGCCTATATGAGCAGGTGGCGGCGTATATTACAGACGTGGTCACTCGACGTGACGACGATAACTGATACAATCGAGGTACAACAGGGGACAGCCATGGTGATGCATGTAGCGGAGATAATAAACAATATTATTGAATTTTATATAATGAAAATGCAAGAATCACTAAAGTAAGAGCTTTTATACGGGTTTTTTGTTAAAATATGCAAATATAAATAATATAATAATAAATATATCATTTTGTTTGATTTGGTAAACCTCAGTTGCCCGGTTTTCCCAGTAAAGTCTGAAAAGGTAAACTTATTTATTCAGTGATAAGGTATTTAGCTCATTCTGGTGATGGAAAAGATCATCAAATCAATTAGCATCAAATAGGATAGGTACCGTATCAAAGTCGGCTTCTCAACCAATAATCAACGAAAGCAGTCTAAACTGGTTTATTCCGAACCCGCCCCGCTAGTAACCAAGTCTCCCAGCTACGTGAGCACGAGACGTAGTCCGTAATAACGGCAAATTGACGTCAAATTGTCGACGAACCAATTTACGGGGCAGCGTCAACAACATAACCTCTTTGTCGCCCGGTCGGTTAGAATAGCTACGTAATGGGCACATTCTGGTTGTTTAACTTAATGTAGTAACAGTAATAGTGGAGTTTTGGTTAGTTCTGAAAGCTTTAAACTTGTTTAGAAAAGTGCAAATAGAAAAATAAATGCTTATTTCAGTAAAACGATGTACCTATGTATAAAGAGAGGAGATGTAGGCAGGAGAAAACTAATTAATAAATAAATAATACTTGAACTGTTTTGGTCATTAGGTTGAGGTTGTACATTTATACAGATTAATTATTAATAGTTAACACGCTCCCTTTTTGTGTTTCGTATACTGTTAGCCTAGATTTTAAATAAATAAATAAATAATGTTGGACAGACACAAAATCATCTAGCCCCAAGCTAAGCATGCTTATGGGTACTAGATGACTGATATAGATAATACATTATAGTACATAGATAGATATTTTTTATTATACATAGAAAATACCCAGAATACCCGAGACAAATAGTTCAGATAGTACAAACATTTGTCCCAAGGCGGGAATCGAACCCGCAACTGTGTCGCAGGCGGACCTTCGCCCGCCGCGCCACATCGGTCGTCAATTTATGACGTTCATCATCATCATATCAGCCCATACACGTCCACTGCTGGACATATTTAGGTGTCCCCCATACGACGCCACAAATTAGCGGTCCTGAGCCGCCTCCATCCATCGACTCCCTGCGACCGTTTATTACGTTAGCGGGGATAATTTTACTAAAAAGACAATTTTCGAAAATTTACCAAAACCATTGTTCCTGTTATTATTTTCTGTACAATACTTGGGCAATTTATGTATTTGCTCGAGTTGAATGAATTGTTCGAACTTATTTGTTTCAATTCGATACCTTCGGCTCATTCGGAGCGCTACTGTAATAATCGTGCGTTCAGTTAAATCTTAGAGATAAAAATTAATCGGAAGTATCGAAACTTGGACCGGAAGCTAGTTGCAGGTAATGTCAATCTCTTGCAAACTCGCTTACCGAGTATTATGGATTCCGAACTAGCCAAGTTTGAGGCGTAATGAACTCGCGAGCGAGTTGAGACTACAAAATGATGTAGTTTCAGAGTAGGTACAATGTGATGAGAGTGTTGATGGGTTTTCGTTCTTGAGTCTGTGGGGGATTTTAAGGTCCTTAGTTTTTTAAGTCTTTTGAATGTGTGTTCAATTAACATAAAGGAGGTTCTGACTGTAGGTAATACGTATTTTCAGGGTAAGATGCCTCAAAAGGATAATTTAATTGATTGAATTAAGTAACCATTAATTTAATTGTACTTATGTTTTAGTTACAAATAAACGATTATTTTTTATTTGATCTGACTGTAAGTTCACACTGTTTTTGTATGTTTTGCAGGACAAATACTAATCCCTCTGGAATAAAAGTTATGAGACCACCTCGGGGTCATTTTACACATAATAGCGAAAGAATTTTCAAAAAAATCCATCCATAATTGACGGAGAAATCGATGAACATACATAAAAAAACACAGCCATGTAACCTCAGAGCATAGAACTTAATCCTTTATTAAAGTCGATTAAAAAAGTACGTAGGAACTCTCATAGGATTACTTTGCGTCCATCGCGAGGAGTTTGTCAAGTCAAGAAGAATTACCTTTTTTTCAGAAACCCGTGGCTTCAGCCACGGGTTACAAAAAGGTAAGGATTCATAGAACCTACTAATTGCTCCGTGACTGTAAGTAGGTATTTAGGAGAAAATTTGAAAAGTTACGGTAGGTAATAATTTTCAGACAAAATTTAACCTTTATTTCCCGTGGCTCTGAAGAGTTTTGATTAAAATATCCTAAGTAAACTTACTTATTACCAGTAAGAAATCGTTTATTCTAGAGAGCTCTTTTGGTAGAACGAATCAGTACGTGAAAAGTAGTTATATATTTTCTTAATTAATTTATTTTGACGAAGAGGTGCCAGATTTATGGGACCCAATTCTGGTAACCAGTGAAGCGTTAAGTTTAACAGGATAGGGCCCTCGTAATAAGTTGAAAGCACAATATGAATACCTTTCGAGTGGAATGCCCAAAGGCAGATAATCGAAATAATCGAATTGAAACAAAGGAGTTCTATCGGTTTCAACTGCCACGTTGGTAAAGTGTGAGAGTTTTCATTGAAAGATTATGCGTTGTTGAAGTTTGTGTTTTAGTTTTTAGCGATAACTTTGCTGTTATCTTGTTGTTTTTTGTTATTGATATCAGCTTTTGTTAAGTATTCATTCATAAATGTCTTTGCTGTCAAAAATATCTTGGATTTTAAATCGGAGTATAGGTATATAGGCACAAAAAAGTGCATTCAAATATGGGCTTTAGGTCGAAATATTTACATTCACTGTATACTGACGACACCAGATAACAGACAGTTTGCGGGCCAATCGGTTCTAATCATGGGACTGTAAAATATATCTAAAGAGTTAAACCCAAATTTTAATGCTTATTTGCTTATGTGTTTTATCGTGCGGTAGCGGGGTTGGAAATACATTTGCGCTATCTTCATAAACGTTGTTTCTAATTTTGACTCTGTGTTCTTTCAGTTTAATCAATACTTATCATTACCAATATATTTGCCGTACAGATAAAAAATACTGTGGTGGTATTTTTTCACATTATATGAATAATAATATGTAAACTGACGTCATATTTCAATGTTGTACAAATCAGATGAATGTAACAACCGACTCACCTGAATATTGATTCAGAGCAATTACACCGGGGGTCCGTAATCCGTCACGCGCCGCATCGAGCGAACCGGGAGATGGAATCTGTTCACGGAGATGAGGTTCTTAACAACTGATAGAAACACTAGATAGGATACAGCTGACTATGTTTAGAAAGGCTAAAGATCCTAAAGGCGGACACCAATCAAAGAAACGTGCCAATGAAACTAATAGAGAGTACCGAATAAAAAGTAAATTACTTTCTTGTCTCTGTAGAAAAAGGTCATTTATGGGACAAAATAATGACACCACAAGAAAACACAGATTTTGCATGCTCCTCATACATTTACACACAGAGCTACGAAGTGCCATGAACTACGGACAAAATGCTTCGAACTATCTACAAAGTGCTACGAACTTGCAACGAGCTGCCTTTAAAGTGCTACGAGCTAGCTACACAATGCTACAAACTAGCTACAAAGTGCTACGAACTTGCAACGAGCTGCCTTTAAAGTGCTACGAGCTGTCTACAAAATGCTACGAACTTACTACGAATAGCTACGTTGCGGAATAGTGGTAGACTTATAGATCAGAATCAGAATCAATAACTTTATTTCTTTAGGATTACAAAATAAGCACTTAGATAAGTCAAAGATGGACCTTGTAGTACGTATATTTTTATAAGAAATACTTTTGATTTGATCTTATCTAGTATCGAATGATCCTCGTGGTGTTATCAAGGTCTCAATTCAGGCGCTTACCTGTAAGAACGGAGCCCATTTATTTCTTCCTCTCCCAGCTTCTATTTAGCAGTTTTTGCCGATTTCTCTCGCAAAAATATATCTTGAATGTTGCTAAAAAATCTAGGAAGGTTTTGATGGAAACTCTGGAATCTTTTAAGATTTACGCTTTTGATAAAACAGAAAGGTTTTCCGAAGAAAAATGTTTGTTATTCAAAAAGGAAAACTTTTTATCAAACAATGGGTCTTAGGCAAACAAAACTAGCCTTTCTCTAGACAACATTATCCCTGAATTAATAAATATGTATGACTTAGGCGTATTTTACCAACAACAGAAAAGAATTCTGAAAAACATCAACAAATAAAGGAGTCCAACTGAAATACTGCTGTATTTTTGTACTAAAATTGTGTTATTATTCTGTCAGGTATAGATACGTTTCAATAGTTTATTTTTTTGTGTTTACCAATAAAAATAAGAGCCTGAAATATTAACGTGATTGAGTATTTTTTCTACACTACGGCAAAAAACGATGGTTTACCTATGTTTGTGGAGTCTATGTGTGTATAAAGTATGTTCCAATCTATAGATAGAAAATTCTTTATTGCACACTTAAATCGATGGTAGAAAAATATACAAAAACAACTTTAAAAGTAAGTAAGTTAGTAGTTTACAACAAGAGGTGGTCTTATCGCTCAAGAGTGATCTACCAGACAAACGTGGATGGATAGGATCGTTGATAGTACTAGGGGATCTGTGTGCTTATGTGTGATCGTACCGCCTAAACTAATGTGATGTATCAACATATGAATGAGGTGTCCTTTCATGTATGTATTTATTATGGTCAAGGTAACATAAGCTACCATTTTTATGCTGTACCTAGATCAATATTTTGGTACCTATAACATAATCTCAGCTTTCTATGTAAGCTTGGCTTGATGCTCCATGTTAAAATTAGTTATCGAATGTATAAGCCGAAGACAGAGCTGTATGAAAACAGTTTCTGACAAAGAAGAATTATTTCTACCTAAGAATCTCAAGATTGTGTGACTGATTCGGAATTTGTCTTCAATTCAGATATTTTCCGTGTACTTGTATTATTATTTGTTCCCAATAAATACACGTTGGGTTCGGTCGGAGCGAGATTCAATTTCCGCGAGGGGGGGGTGAAGGGGGAACAAGCGACATATTTGTATTGCGCTTGGATTTAGAATATAGAACGACAGGAATATGGAAGAGACATATGTACATGGAACTCACACTGAATCTAATGAAAGTTGTTTGAAGCTACCTGTATCCAATTTGTCAAAAGTCAAATGCAGCGGAACAGGCAGTATATTACTTTTCTCTTTGGGCACCAGCATGGTGATAACTTATATTTGATATTCTAATAAAAGGAAGTTCTTTACACTCAGAACTGAGAACTGATACTCTGAGAACTTCGTTATGTATAGATTTATATATATAGATCCTATAGGTATCTATAGATTTTTTAGAGATTGTCGTCACGAACTTTGTTCATTTAGGTATTGAAGGTTGTTCTATTGTCATCCTCCTCGAAGTGGAGGGACACACATTCCTTCACATTATATGAAAAGACGCCTTTGATGATAAATATTTTCTTTCTTTGATTGTAATCGAAAGTAAAATAAGTTATTTTATGTGTACATATTTTTGTGATATTGTATTGTAGTTTGGAAACATGGTTACAACATTATTAAAACGAGCCCAACAAGAGATGGACTAACCAATATTTCGTATATAGGTTTGTACTTGAACGGAAGTGCTCGATACAAGGCTGTCTGAAAAGTGGCGACAGCTTTGTGACGGCCGTTATTAGTTGAAAACACGATTGTTAGAGTTTTAAGGAATAGCGTAGGTGACATCGAGAATTTTTTCATGTTCCAAATATTGAAAAATAGCACGGGCTCTAGGAATTGTTGAAAGTGATATCTAATTACACATTTATATACTCGTGAGTAGAAGACTTCGTCGTTACAGTACCGGTAATGTCCACCGTGTGTGTATTTACAGTTACAAGACAGTTTTTAACGGATCCTTTGCTACCAGAGACCTTATCGGGTTGTGTGTTTACTGTATCCGAAATACTGTCACGTATGTGAACTCGCTTCTACAGCAACATTTGCCACCAGCGAAAAAAACATATACGATAAATGTCTAGCTAGTTTAAATTTTCAACCACGAGAGCCGCCGACACCAGCCGGTCGGTCCACCCGCGCCTACGCAACATTCACCTCTGGGCTACCGACCAATAAACATCCTTTGTCCTCGAATACAGCTCCTTATACAGACAGTTCATTCTTTCCTTTACCTATATCGAAGATAACACACAAACATTAAACCTATCTTATACAACGGATCCATATGTGAATGCGCAACATATGTACATGTATAGCACATACTAAAGTTAATAACGGGATATTTACCATGATTTGAGTTTTGAGTTCTCCAATATTTCAGCACAGTTTATATGTAGCATATACGTTCAACACCGTACTTCATTGACAGAGAAAAGGACGAACTTACATACTTAAAAAACATAGAGCCGAACATAGAACCTCCTCCTTTTCCATTTAAATATGGACTTATTCGTAATAAAATAGCAGCTAGCGTGTGGACAGCGTGCGGGAGCAGCCTGCACGAGCCATGCGATTATAATTCAAGATTTTGCTAATAACAATTGCATTTGCATAACAATTTAGTAAAGCAACTGCAACAAGTGTTAAGTGTCAGCAACTGCAAGAATCTCATTGCTAGCGCTTACAGGTTTTCTAGAGACGTCAGCTTAACTGGTTGATTATAGTTAAAATGAGATGTAGTGGTTTAATTACAGACCCGCGGGTATTTAGACATTCTTCGAGCGTTATAAACGTTATTAATCATGTTCTATGGGTACTGTACAGTACACAGAGCACAGTGTAGGAATGTTTGCAGTGGTTTCGGAGTGGAGTTATGAGTTTACGAGAGGGGTGGGAGCTTTTTGGTATAGGGTTTTAGGTAAATAGTTACCTACATTATACATTGTAATAAAACAGATGGAAAGCTATGTTAATGTAAATTTTAAAAGCTGGTGATTGGATTTTAGTTTTGATCAAGAAATCATTGCTGTAAGAAGCACAGACGAAAGACGTGGAGACTGGCAAAAGCGAACTTGGCCCCCGTAGTGAGGACTCCCAGGTTAGAATTATGATTATTTACATATAACACAAGCTCTGCTATTTATTATTCAAGGTTCACCAACCACGTACATATCACACATTTAAAACAAAGAAACGATGAATTATGATTATTATGAATGAAAGTCGTATAGGATAGATCTATGTTCAGCACAGTACGTGTGATAATGATGCAGATTTCGTCTGCTTCAAGCCATAACCTACTCGTAAGCCAAGGTGCAGTTTATCCTGAAGAGCCATAACTTCCATCTGTCAAAGTATTATCTGTTTGCTCCAACTGTTACTTTTTAATTAGCCATTACCCCCCTATTTCCGGGCACACTTGTCTTAGGGAGGAGGCTATAAATTTTAAGGTCTATTTGAGTGGGGCACCGTTCTTAGTACCATATCGTGTTGTCGTATAATCAGAACTTTATTTAGTTCAAATAATATAAACAAATTAAACGAGTATTTACAATTGAAACAATTGAGCTAACTGCAGACTGTTGCAAAAATTATACAGGAAGCTCAACTGGTCCATATCAGTACCGGTCGGAAGCGTCCCCAAGACGCTGGCTGCATTAGCCCGCTGCTGTATGGCAATGCTAATGCGCTGCGCCAGATACTCACCAGCTCTCGGGTCACGCATCGCTTCGACCAGGAGCTCAGATAATTTTTTGAAAACCTGGAGAGCCAAGGTACCCCATGCACTTAGGGTCACAATTTTTGTTCACAATTCCAATTTATATACCTATTGAACAATAGTAGGCGTCTGACTAACTAATTCAATTAAGTGAAATTAAATTTAGTTGTTATTGGTTGCCAGCCCTACAATAGATTTCTGTTCATGGTAAGCGTTTACATGAATTGGTTATGGGTTTGCCGTTATTGATATTGATGAGATCTACCTGATTCTAGGAACTACAGCTGTGTATATTGAGTATATTGAAGAACAATACAACCAGTAATTAAATACTTACAGTGCCTGCACCAATAACTAAATATAATTTCGTATTATTAGCCCATAATTGTAACGCAGCAAGGCAAAGTCCTTTTTAACCGACTTCAAAAGGAGGAGGTTATCAATTCGTCTGTATGTTTTTTTTTGCGCGATATCTCCGCAATTATGGAGCGATTTTGAAAATTCTTTCACTATTGTATAGAAAATGATCCCAAAAGGGTTCCGTAAATATATACATACATATAATTTGTATCCCCAGGAGATTAGTATTTATCCCGCAAAACTTAAAATAAGTGTAAAAGTAAGGGAATTTGAAGTAGGTTTATCGTTTCTTAAATCACGCCATATTATTTGAATTTAGTTTCAAGTACCCTTTGTTATTTTATGTCTTTTTGAAACAATTGTTAGCAGTAATCAGTTTGGCTGTAATTCCAGTTGTATTGGTTAACCTCGGGCTGAACTCGATAGTAGGTACTTATATCAGGTACATACCTAGTTGTCCTCAATTCGTTTATTTATAAAGTCCACATTTACCGACTACTGGATAAAGTCCTTCTTGTATCATCGCGTTCCGATTCCCCCTAACTGATCCAATCGATTAGTTTATTTCCAATTGGTTTAGTAGAAGACATTCAGTGCTCCGTCAGCTTGTAGCCTAGTGTTTATTTATTTATAATGACAAGAAGGAATCATCAGGGGCAGCAATAGAAGTATGAGTTTAGGAACGGCTAAACAATTTTTTCCAAATTACCCATCTACGATTTTCTAGCGGGAGGGGAGGCGTAAAACTTGTGTTCCTACGAACCCACACTAAAACAATGTCGTAACACGAACAAAAAACACGGTACACACCAACAAAGATTTCGTCGTACATACAAGTTGCTAAACGTCAACAAACACAAAAACTAGTGGTGGGACAGTATAGTATATTTACGAAGTTAGACCAATAAATGATGATAAGATTAGTAAATAGAAATAGGTATGTATTACTGATCAAAAGGTTGATATTTTTTACATCCATATATATATCTATACTAAAACGCTTTTTACCCTGAAACGACGCGATGTCAATGTCCTGAAGAAAAGTTACACTCCGCTTTACTACGATTCAACCATAAAAATATACGTTTAATGTGATCAAGTTTCTGAGAAAACATTTTATAAGTCTCAGTGTCAAAAACGGTCCCGCATTCGACAAACTAACCTTTCTTTTTATCACATCACTTCGCCTGAAGGTACAGGTGCCATTTAATTTGATAACGTTTAGCTATCCGTTACCTTGGAAAAGTGAATTGAATTTTTTCATGAATCTATTGCAGTTGACTATTCTATCTTTCGGACACACGATCGCCCATCATCGAACTGCACAACCGCCCATTTTGCGAACGAAGCTCTGTCTGTATAGCGATACAAAGCAACGCGAAGTGGTAAGAGAGCCCGGGCGTTTGATAATATAAAATTTTTCCAGCACTCGTGGTACGGTTTGTATGTATGTATTTTGCTAAGGAGAAGCGAGTTAGTATAGCATTTGGATACCTAATAATTCTGTGGGAGCACCAGAGTATTAATATTGCTGTGTCCAAAAAGAGGGTCAAAACCTATACGATGCACTGCATGCCTATCCATTCAAAGTTGTCTGGTAGAGATCTTTCTTGAGCGATGTCTTATATCTAAGCGGCAATTATCACTTATTTTAAATTATGTTAATTTTAAAAGTCGAAATATGTTCTTCAAAAAGCAATTGGCTAGCTAATTTCACATTGGTTCAGCAGAATGGAGGCTATCGACCCTGTGAGCCTAGTATTTGCTAGAGCGAGGAGACAAGTGGAACAAACAACACTAGGGGTAGCAGAGTGTAAACACCATTGTGTGTCCCGAATAATTGTCGCAATAGGTTTATTTAAGCGGCGGCTGCACTATCAATCTCCATCGGCCGGACGTGGCCGATTGACAGCAAGCGCGCACAATGAATACAAATGAAGCTTGCCCTTAAATGCTTGGAGTTGGAACTAGCGGTGACCTTAGGAAAATGGACGGAGGGCGGATGAGATAATATATAGATCTCTAAATCATGAAGGAATACCTACACGCGTGCAAACTTACTTTTATTTTATTATTTAAGACGTTTGGATTTATACATATATATATAAGTAAATATTCCTTTGAATATAATCTAGATTACTAGAAAATTAAATAGGGAAATAGTTCTACCTAAGCAAGGGAAAATGAAAATTGATTAAATATTTCCATACTTGGTTTGATTGAATTTGGGTATTAAATGAAACATCTCACTGGTCCAAGTCTTTATCAGCTACATTAATTTCCATGGAGATAATTCTCAAAGCTTATGTAGTCAGTGCAGAATGCTCTCGAATCTCCCAAGCTCCATACACATTAGTTTCGTTGACAAGTTGGAACATAAAGGCGGAAGCACACCCGTCCCCCGCGCACTCACGACCACAATGCAGGCAGGCTGCGGTGGCTGCCAAGATTTGTCGCGGCATCGCGCCAGACCGCGGCTTCGCTGGTTTGCTTCTTTTACCACTAAAGAACACCGGGGTGTTTAGAATTGTCGAAGTTGGGTTTAAAGCTGCAGTTCTACGCTGTCTTATTAGTTCTGTTTATTTTATTGGTTTTATCTAGCAAACAGTGAAAAACACGAGCTCGTCGGTTTTAGGTTGTACTGGTAGGCGTTTCCTCAAACTCCCTATAGGAAGGGTAGCATTTTGATCTCGGTTGATGGTAGGCTATGCTTAACTCTTTACGAACAACCAACCATTGCAAAAAATGTTTACGTTTGTATTCGTTTGCCATGATTGGTTGCATCCTTGATTTGTTCTAGTGATACAAAATAGTCCATTTGTGGCGATTCCTTGCCCAATCACTGTTTTTCTCTTTGCACTGCATTGTCACACTTGCTGATAGCTTCAGAGCAGCTAATAGTGCCACGACTAAAGGTTGTTACGCATTGTGTACGCTGACACATTATTAGTAGGTACGACGGACTGGAGTAGAAGTCAAAGTAAGGGCATAAAAGTTCGATTTACATACTATTCGATACAAAAGTTAATTTAAGGAAAGTGATGCAGGCGAATTTTTGTCTCTATTAAGAAACCCTTAAAGGGCCACACAATCCAGACACGTCAGTCAAATCAGAAACAAACCGCTCATACTTAATCTAAAATTTAATTTGTTACCTTGTATTTTTATACACAATATACATTCCTTAACGAGTTGACATCGTTCTTTCAATAAATATTGCTAACAATTATATCATAAACTCGACACCAAGCATGCGAGATAACGTTTTTTTTTGTGGTTTGTTTATACGTTTTTCACATCGTGTTTGGCTGGAATATAGGAAAATACTTACTTACAAGTGGCAACTCAGCCAACCAGCTGAAATTAGTCCGTGACTCGTCTGCGATTGGTACACGGAACTTTCATTAGTATCGTCTAAACGGATTCGTGCCATTTGTTTTTGTCACTTGTAAATTGCCTAACAGATTTATTGTGAGCGATCGCGGATTTTCATTGGTGTTGTTTGCCAAGGTTCTTTGAGAAACGAAGGGAATTTGTCAGGGACTCTAGGCCTATTGATTTTATCACTATGACTGTAACAGGGATGTAAATAAACATTTTTAAGCTAGCTAAGCCCAGTAAAAGCAGACTTTTCATAAGCTCCTATAGTTTCTGCCCGCGGCGCCGCACGCGTTGTTTCTATCAAAAGTTATTTCTATCCCAAAGGAACTGATTTATGGAATGAAACGTAACCACGGCCTTCTTTCTCCCATATTCCAGGCCTAGAACTACATCTATGCAAAATTTCAGCCCGATCTGTACAGTACCAAAAATAATTACTGAATTAATGAATGAGGAATGAAGGGTAGAACAGCATATTGTAAAATGTTACCAAGAATATTTGTGAAACGTTTGCGTTTATTTGCATATATCAATCGAAATATTGAGATAGGATTCAGTTGGAAATGGAAATCTTCAGAATTTCGCTCCCGAGGGCGAGCGGGTGCAACGTGTGAGAAATATTGTAGGTAAACTAGATTTTTCATAAGGGTACTTCCTAGAAATGAAAAAAAAATTATATCCTTTTTAGTTTTGAAATTGTAAAGTTTGCCAAGTTTCACATTTCAGTAAATAGTTTGGGCATTACTAAGTAACGAACAAGGAGTTCGTTATTTCTTCACAAAACTACTGTACTAACAGCCGGTTTCTCGAACGCTAATCAAATCGCAAATCAGTTGACAAAGCAATTAACTTGACACACTGGTCAAATCAAATCGGGTTGAACGAACGATGATTAGACAAAAATTAACTAATCAATGATCATCTTACGATTGTCAAATCGGTGTATATTTTGATATGATCACACATAATTTAATCATTCCGTCAGTTCAATCCTTCACTCCTAAACTTCAAAAAAGTCACGTTTGCGCTGCGAATCCTAGTTTCAACTTCAACTTCTTTAATGGCGCCGCTTGCTTTTCGCTACGATTCTGCCAGTGTCTGTGTCAGAGATAGAAATATTATTTATAAGTAGGTATTATGGTGAAGCGAAAGGAGGCCTATACCCAGCAGTGGGTGATCCCAGGCTGATATAACGACTAGTTTGGTGGCCTGATGCCTCCGTGCCGAGGGGGTCTCGATTAGGGGAGGTATGCCTTCAAGTTGTGCCAGACTCGGACCCTGTTCCACTTCTCCCTGAGAAAAAGCCTACTCCAGCCCTGAACCTCTTTGAGGGTCCAGGTGTATTTTCCTCATCAGATTCACTGCTGTTGCTCACAGTTAAATCCGAAAGCGACATCCTACAATATAAGAGGTTATTTTAATTTAGGTACAAGTATTTTTTTATTGATAAAACGAGCCATAAGTATTGTGAAATTTAATTAAACGACTTTTGGAGTACCAACCTGTTATTTTTTTATATTAACAAGGTTTAGAACTTAGCAAACGCAGTAAATTGTAGTAATTATTTCAGCTAATTAGAGCAAAATCACCGATTAGTTGATCGTTGATTTGACAAGCGCTTGACTAGAGAAAAATGCCTAATTAGCGTTCCAGAAACCCATTTTGATGTTTGACAAGAGATTTGCTTCAATGATTTGACAGACTGGTCAACTAATCTGTTCAAAATCATGGTACGTAATCAACGTTCGAGCAACCCAAATGATACTTGATCAGAGATTTGATCATTGATTAGTTAATTATGAAGATGATCTGCGTTCGAGAAACCGGTTGTAAGTGAATCAGACTGTCACTGGAATTTCGCAAAGACATGAAATTTTTTCGTTCATTTCTTTTAGTATGTGATATGTAATTATTGTAAAAAAGTAAATCCAAACAAACGCGTGTGAAGCCGCGGCTAGAAGCTTATAAATCATATGTGTAACGATCGTTCCAAAATTCTTTCACCTGTACACCTCTACCTTGGCGACATGAATATGTCTTGTCCTCGTAAACGAGAAGCTGCTTCCTTTATGTTATATCCTAGGCAGTTCCCAATTTCTATGCTTCTCTAAAAATACCAAATCAAAACCTATCAGAGATATGACGGCACGTCTTGCATCCACGAGACGGCAAGTGGGGTGGGGGGTGCGGCAATCCTTATGAAATTCAATGAGCATTTTGTTCCTCTCGGTAGGTACTGCATGTGTGACAGCCAGAGTAGTGTTTGTAATTCATGGGCTAGTCACAAGGTGGGAGAGGAAGCGACTTGAAAGTTTCCGAATTTCTAGAATTTTTAATTTAAAAACGAATTATTTATTTACCATTAAATCCGAGAAAGAGAATACTAGCCGAGTAAAAGAAGATAAAACTGACTTGATTTGCAAAACAGTTCCCATATCATTGTAAGTGTTTTCTATGAACGTTGTTTTTCCGATTTAAGAAGCTTTGGGGGACTGTATAGTGAGGAGGTAAGCTTATAGGGAATCCACGACATAATGGATTGTGTATATGTCATATAACGAGGTGTTGTTGAGTTGCCACGGATGCAGCTATGCTATAAAATAGGCTTTGACTGTTACCAGAGGCCGAAACGACCGATATCGTCACCGACTTATTGATGCCTCAGTGAGGTAAGGCGCTATATTTTTAGTCGCAAAATATTCCCCGCTTAGCTTATCCCACAGACATAGATCCCTGGCAGTAATCCGAGTGCTTTCGGTGTTGGGCGTCGCTCGCAGACACTTCTGGCAGACTTTACATGTCTTACTGTCCGGAGACACGTTGAGGCTGCATACTCTATATCTGCTCGCTGTATCGCCACTTAAGTTTTCTTACTTGGATAAGCCGTGCAGTCGTACACCCTTTGTGCGTGTTGGCTTCTTTGTTCTCTCGGGTGAAAGAAAATACGGTTATGATGAAGGATGTAGCTGGTGTAAATAATAAAAAGACAGTTTTCATAAATAATAACCTACATAGCTGACAAGAATGACATTGTTAGAAATTAAAACACTTATTTTCCTTAGCGAGCCAAATACGACTTTCAAATCCAACTCAAGATTTCCATCCAGATTACGAAGCTTTTTAAAATGAAGAAATAGTTCAAGTTTTCTCAAGTTAAGAGTCACATCATCTCGCCGCAGTATTTCATTGAAATAAGAATAAAAAGCGCTGCAGCCGACGCACGCGAGCGCTGACAGCGCAAATACTGCTGACTTTACAATCTACTTGGAAATACATTCTTGGTTATTGTCGGGAGCGAAACTGCTTTTATGGCTGAAATGATACGAGTATCTCGGATTGCCTTCGGTTCCGTTTTATGTAGCCGAGTTTAAACAGCTTTTTAAAGAATCCGTGGCCGGCTTTCAGAAAGGTTTACTCTAAATTCACTTGTATTGGGACTTACCTTTATGTTTCTATTTATTTTATAAAATTGTCCGGTTTAACGCATTCACTGCCCAGCCTTGGTGCGGTGGTGGTACCCGGAGGGGTGTGCCGCTGCCGGGCGCTGCTGACGGACATGCGGCTCCTGGACCATGTATGAAACTGTTAGTATACTGTTAGTTAGTATAGTACAATGAATACCTACGTTAGAAAACTTATTATAATTTCTGAAATATGTTTTTTGTTTTTAGACTATCCGATCGCGGCGTAAGAATTACCCCTCCGATACAACCCGTGGGTGTCGTAAGAGTCGACTCTGGGAACCTATCAAGGGCAGCAGCTTTCTTCTGTGTATTTTAACACTTCAACTGCGATCACTAGGTGCAGGCGAATGCTTGCCAGGAGTAGTAACTATGGCAACCCGTGGGAGGCACATTCAGATGCGATCATATATTGTGATGAGGAGGAGGAATGGAGTCCATACACTAAGGTCGACGACCCAGCTCAGCGGTTTGGTGTGACATTTCATACATTAGTATTTGTATATTGTAGGCAGCCGACAGTGTTTTGTCAACTTGTCGGCGGCCGCGACTATTTTGTGTAAACTCCATTAAACTCAATGAAACTAAATATGTTTTGTATAAAAGTGAACATAATTTACATTCACGCGTGAACTCGAGTGCAACTCGTCAGTCTGACGCGAAATGGAATTTAAACTAGAAAACATCGCTAACTCCGTGATGAATCACCGGGCGAATGAACCGCGGCTTATTCCCCATTACCCTGCCAGCAATGTACTGGGGTCTAATGGAAAAAAAATATTGTCTTGTTCTATTGACATCTGTTCTCGATGCGATGTTTGACATAAGAGTTTTACGCCATTCTCCTAGCCTTTGTGTCACTGAGTAGGTTGGGTAAAGTAGGGAAAGTCGCCACAGTAGTGATAAACCAACCTGCCAAAACACCTTATTTTTAAAATTACTAACATATAGTAACAAAGTAAATATTTAGATAATTTTACTGGCTGCACATACATTTTATTTTTTGGCTGGCCATTTAGCGTATCAAAGCTTTATTACAATTTTCACGTTAATTCGGACTTTATTTTGCTGGTTGGGAGGTCTGGTCAAGTCTTTAGACATATCATATCAAGATTTTAATTTCAAAAATTCTACTTAACCTTAAAGAACATTAGTCTGTTTTAAAATATCAAGATTGAATTGAGTAGAAGAGTATCAATGTTTTAGCACAATCCATTTGAAAATGTTTAAATTTTTCTGAACAATATATGAACCGATATGACCTAATACTCCTATGAAAATAACGAAACTGATTCTGTCAAGGAATGTGGGTAATCCAGAATATTAAGATAGTAGGTACATTTAAAAACAATACCAACAGATACAATCCACCGATGACATGGTTCCAAATTACCAATAGTGAACGACCAATCGAAGTGGGGACAGCTGGGAAAAAGCCCGCGGACGCAATCGCATGTTGCACAATAAGCTCGCGGGATTACAAGAGAATTTAATATAAAACTATGCGCCATAACTCTTGCACACATGTGACGGAAACTTTCCAACTGACTATATTTTTTAAAGCGAAATACGAGCTCCAACTTTGAGAGCTAGAGCTGGCAACTCCTAAAAAAAGAAACAAAGATTACGAGTTCGGGAAATTATTTATGTGTTAATTAAAATGGCGAGTTTCGGAATGTTAGATTGCTTTTTTAAATGGTCATTTACAGTTGCCGAGGGGAAATTTTATTCATTTATTGTTTCTGTTTACGTGAGAGCTACCGTTATTTTTTACGTTCCAATAAACGTAAATGTTTGCTGTTACATTATGATGATCAATATAACATTTAATACATGGCTTTTGCCCGCTGCTTTTCTGCTTGGTTTTAACACTGTCAGTTAAATCATTTATTGTTATTTTGGACCTAGAACTAAATCTCTCATTTATAATTTCTAATATTTTTTTCGATAGGGTCTGGCACGACAGCCTTATTGGCAAGCTTCCGGTAGTCGTTGACGGCTGCTAGTCTGATCAATTGGCGATCAACGCCGGGGTACCTCAGGGGTCAGTACTCTCTGCCACGTTGTTCTTGCTGCACATCAACGATCTGCTAGTATCCGGTATTAAGGATGGGAGTTATTGGATATTTTGGCTACCGGTTATTAGTTGGGTATTTTGTTTCAATACTGCTAGTACCAACTGGTACCCAATAACGTTACAATACTCTATACCTGTCCTGATTTCTAGCCGATATATTTCTAACCGATTTGGTTAGAAATACCAAATACTTGTTGCAGCTACATAACTTTATGGGTGAACGGTCCGCTAGTACCTATGCGTAGATGATAGTTAGGTAAGTATAGGTATTGAAGCGTAGGGTAGTTATGGCTCACGGTCGGTTAGGCGCGATGCTCGCTTTGCACAGTTATTCCCTAGCGGTATGCGGATTTTACAATAGCGTTAGATATTTTAGGACCATGCTAACAGGTACTGAGTTAGTTATTGGATACCGGACTCATCTCTACCCGGTATTGTTGGGTACGCAGACGACAGCACTGTGGTGGATAGGTACCTTTCTGACGCCAGGGCCAGTTGAAATGGGATACAGGCGCATAGAGAAGGGATGCTGCAACGCTTGAACTTGACCCTGAAGACAGTCTCTGATTGGGACGAAGCCAATCGGGTTAATTTCAATGCCTCGAAAACGCAAGCTTGCCTCTTCTCTGCAAAAATGAGTCCATTTATCCAGGTTCCCGTTTTCCGGAATGTACCGGTACTTATAAAGGATCAACTGGAACTCCTCGGTGTTACTCTTACACCAACTCTCAACTTCGGAACTTTCATCTAGTCAAAGGCTAAAACAGCAGCCATGAAGCTAGGAATCCTTAACAAGGTTAAGCGATACTTCACACCGGGACAGCTTCTATCCCTTTACAAAACACAGGTCCGGTCTGATTTGGAGTATTGCTGCCATGTTTGGGATGGCTCGGCCAAATACCAGCTTGCAGCCTTAGACTCGATAGAACGAAGACCCTTCAGACTCATAGACGAGCAGTACCTTGCAGAGACTAAGATCCAAAGTCTCGATCACCGCCGCAAGGTTGCTTGTCTCTCGATCTTTTATAGGATACATTTCGGAGAATGCTCCCAGGAACTTCATGGCCTGATTCCACCATCTCCCTTCCACTCCAGGATAAGCAGACGGACGGCACAATACCATCCTTATCAGGTGGATATACCATCCACTCGTACAAAGCGGTTTTCGTTCACCTTCATCATTCGCACCGCTAAGGAACGGGACTCGCTGCCTGCTTCCGTTTTCCCGGTGAATTACAATCTGGGTCTCCTCAAGACAAGAGTGAACAGGTGTCTTCTAGACCTTCGTGATACAACATCGGCCACATCATCACTTTCCATCAGGTGAGATTGTGGGCAAACGAAGGTTTATATACTATAAAAAATAAAATTTGCTAATTGTTAAAAAGTATTCATTCTACTTCCTACTCCTACAAATTTTCTAAATGTCACAGTTTGTAAGGATGGATGTATTAATGGATTATGGTTATTATTTCACGCAAAAACTACTGAAACGATTAGGCTGAAATTTCGCATGGGTACACTTTGGGAACTGGAATACCTTAGATGCTATTTTAAATCCCGATAAAACGCGGGCGAAGGCGCAGGCAGCAGCTTGTATGTAAATATTTCTGTAAGACAGAATTCAATAGACTAAGAATTTAAACTCTAGCCCTAACACATTAATATCATAATTAATAAATTATTAATTTACTCAGTCTAAACAGTTTTCTGTTATACTGAGAGATCCTTTATTAGATATTGACAGTTTATAGTTAACGAGTAAACTTTTTAACCCTATTAAGGAGCTGTAATTTATCACTTTAAGTGGTGGTATCTGGAGAAATGGCTATCCCGGGAAGCGAACCCGTGACCTCTAGGTGCCATTTGCAACTGCTAAGGTTAAGATAATTAAGACGGGGAAGTTAATTTTGCTGGTTTTGGCCATTTACCTGCTACACGGAAATGTTTTACGTACTGTGAAAAGAATAATATTAAATTTCTACTGCTGTGATTGGAAGCCGAATTATTTACTTTAAAGCTATGTTTTAGCCGGCGGCGTAAACACAGTTCTGTTTGGATATTGTTTTATTTGCCTTTCAAATACGTATAAGCCGCAATTTGATTAATATAATAAACTAGTTCCGGCCCGCGGATTTGTAAGCTTTGTGTGTATGAAAATATCATCATCATGAGCCCGTATACGTCCACTGCCTAACATAGGCCTATGAAAATATTTAGAGGCAAATATTATCCCATGGGAACTGATTTATGAGATAAAACGTAGGAGAGAGTGTTATTCCAGTCAAAACCTACATCAGTAGTTTTGTCGTGAAGAAGTAATCAACATTATGTACATCCAGCCATCCAAACTTTCGCATCTATACACTAGCCAAACTCGATGTGGAATGTTTGTAAACAAACCGCCCATCATCATGATATCAGCCCAGCCGATACACGTCCATAGCGGGACATAAGCCTCTCCCCATTAGACGCCACAAATAGCGATATAGGGAGGGTAGTTCTCCCAACAACAACTTCTAAAACCTCTCTATAAATATTTAATTAGAACAAATAGTATTAATCGACTTACATGGTTTATTATAGTACCATATGAATAAGTGATAGTTGTCACCTGCCTAAAAGTGTCATTTCCTGTATTTACCAAGCACTCACTTCACTGAAACGTTTTGTTTGGGATAACCTCACTTCAACATAACACATGATGGGTACACAAATGCTGCAGCCAACTGCCCAGCAAATGATGATGGATTTGAAGCAGCGCATGGACTACTTTGAGGCTGAACTGCAGAAGACCATCAACACCTCACCAACTGTGGCCTCACTTGCAGTGGAGTTTGCCAGCTACAAGATTTTCACCATGACTGTGTTTCGAACACTACAGGAACAAATGGAGCTCGCTGCACAGTCCATGGACAGGTTGGAGATGCGGACACGGCGTAAAATCCTTCTCATCCATGGAATCCCTGAGAAGCAGAAGGATGACACCGCTATAGTTTTGTCCAAGGTGGTGAGCAGCCAGCTTAATTTGACCGCCTTCTCAAGCAGTGATGTCAGCCGGTGCCATCGCATGTGCCGTGCTGTATCTAACCGTCCGAGGCCCATTCTTGTCAAACTAGGTGATGTTACTGTACGGGATAAGATTTGGTTCTCCAAAGCTCAACTCAAAGACACTGGCATCACACTCTCCGAGTTCCTCACTAAGGCTCGCCATGAAGTATTTACATAAATAATTATTCTATTCTATTCTATTCATTTACGAAAGCGCGGCAGCACTTCGGAGTGAACAAATGCTGGCCCTCTCTAGGGCAACGTGTTCGTGGCCGGCGACGACTCCGTGCGCCACCGAGTGAATTGGATGTGTGATCTTCATAAGTTGATTGGACAACCACAAATGGCCGTGACCGCCGGGCCATCGTCTCAGGCAGATGTCTCTAGTGAAGTGGCGCCGGCGGCGTCGAAGACTCGGCGTGGGGCTGCGTCTAGGAAGTAGGAAGGTCATACTGGAAGTAGTCCATTCATGTAGAGTAAGTTTTCACCCTCCTCCCATCTGTAGTGACTTGCGGGTTGCATCACAGTCGCTCATTATACGAGTTCTCAGCCCTTTGCAAAGTTATTTAGTGTCACCTGCAAAGTACATATTCACATTTTTCATTATTTTCATTTACCATACTGTAACAACCCCCCCCCTTTAGCTACCTAAACCCCCTTACCTAATCCCCTTCTTACCTAAAACCTTTGATGACCTAATTAATTCCTTATATCTAATCAATCTTAAACTATAAAATATAGAAATAACGATAAATGTGGCCAATGATCGTCTAGTTAGTGGTAGGACTCTTATGTTGTATAGCAGTAACTTAGATTCTTTTAGATGCTAAAGACAAACGATTTGATTTAAAGTTAATTAATCCCTACATTCTTAATATCAAATTATAATTAATAGATTATAAAGTTTCATTCAATTCGAAGTATTTAAACCTAAATTGTGTTGTAAATATAGATCAACTGTACTGAGAAGTTAATCTAGGCTTCCTTTAATTTATGTGTCGAGGAAATTGCCTAGGTAGTTTTGTAAGTCATTCTTCCTTCTATCAGACTGAATTTAAGAACGGCAAAGATCTATGGCCCCAACCTGACCGCCATAGACAGTAGCATCCGACCCTGACTGGACTGCTCCCTCCGTTAGGTCTACAACAGATAGGCTAATCTATCATGTCTAGACAATGGGACATATCACAAATAGTCTGTCAGGGACAAGAGGACATTATCTTTTATCAAAATTCCTAAGTCAGTTTATAGTCAGATGTAATTTAACTTCATTCATCGGGAATATTAATTTGTGATATTTTTAATTCAAACCAAGCACACAATAACTCACAAACAAAAGGTTAGTCCTCTAGATTTCTACGGAGCTTAAGCCTACTAAACTAGAAACTCTAGTTAGTACCCAAAAGCCCCTATTTGAACACTGAGAAGTGTCGTACAAAAGCTGCTTTCCACAGTCTTATCATTCGACTATTTCAAGGCTAATGTTTCTATTCCGTATAGAATAGTTAAATATGAATTTAAAGTCCTTAGACTGTATTTCTATAATTCCACAGTACTAATGTAATAGGAATAACAACCAAAGTCTACAGCTTTTGATAGTAATGTATTTGAAAATACTAAGTAAGGATATCTCTCGGAATTAGTTTCCAGGATAATTACGCATCTCCTCGTTGGGAGCTTTATTGCGAGAAGTCAACAGCTTCTTTTAGTAAAGTATTTCTGAATTTCATATTTTTGGTTTTACTCTCTTGGTAATAAATATAATTGCATATTTCCTCGTGTAGGAATCTTAATGCGGAAGACAACAGCTTCTGTTACCAAATAAATCTGAATTTAAATAATTCTGGTTTTATTTATTTTTTACTCTCATGGTAATTAATAGATAATTGCATTCTTCCTCTTGTGGGAATCTTAATGCGGAAGACAACAGCTTCTGTTACCAAATAAATCTGGATTTAAATAATTCTGGTTTTATTTATTTTTTTACTCTCATGGTAATTAATAGATAATTGCATTCTTCCTCTTGTGGGAATCTTAATGCGGAAGACAACAGCTTCTGTTAGTAAAATATTTCTGAATTTCAGGTGTTATTTATTGATTTTATTCTCATAGAAATATAATAATTCATCCAACAGAGATACGAATGTCTCAAAGTTCAAATAGGATTTCTCACGACCGGAGATTTTCCCATGGTGTCGTTTGCACCGAACTTAGTCAGATTCATTAAAATATAGGAGGTTTTCCTCACATAGAGATCAAATATTAATGATTACAATGTAAATATTAGCTCGTGGCCAAGTCTGAAACCAAAATATTTTACCATGTCAGTTTATTCAAATTTAGCTTTAATTTAGCTCATAATGGACATTCTCTATGGAAATATTGTCCAAAGCGTCTTTAGCGCTGAATATGTACAAAGTTAGATTGTCTAAGATTAATTTAAACATTTTCTCTTATGGAGATAAAACATATCCATATTTGGATCCACATTATTCCCACTAAGTGAGATTTAATAAGCTTTTGTTCTCTACTCGATTTGAATTTATATAGATATTTTGTGAATTAGAATTAGAGTACCGGTTCTGATGTAAGATATTTACTAGGAAAAACACAGTAAATAATAAAAATAGTTTCAAATGTAACAACACGTCGGTTTCCTTCCTAGATGGAACATAGTATTATTCAATAATCGGAAAACGATAGAAAATGTACTTTTGTAGAAATCCTGAAAGCGAACACAATGAAATAAATAATAAGCGTATCACATAGAGCGCTCTGTGAAATTATAGGTTTAATAAATCATGCAACTTATCTGACAGGAACTGGAACTACAGCTACCTGAAAAACTGACTCTAATCTACGATAATCAGCCTTTATTTATCAACACTGAATCTAGATTTAAAAGGCAAGTTTCTTCAAAGATATGACTAATTACAATGAATCAAAATTAGATTTTATATGGAATTTAACACAGTTAACACTATATTTAATCTTTGGCAAAGTCTCACTGAATTTATAAAATATTTAATTTACAAAATTACGATCTACTGAAAAATCCCGTTAAAGCGTCAGAAGACCGGTCTCGATATCTTCCAAACCCCGACTGCCCCGATCATCCCCCGACATTTCCCCTCTGAACCTCGTGATTTTTTGTATAAACTTCTACTTTTAGGTGACGCCTACGCACACTGATCAAACTCCATTGGCCTATGCCCTGTAAATTCGATTTCAGATTTGAGACCACACCCCCTGATCGTCCAACATTTTCATACGAGATGGCGCTAGTAGTTAATAGCTACCATACAATTTGTAATATCAAATCAGTGAAAGTGAATTAATTATGTAGATAATGTAGTTAATGATTATGTAGTTAATAATCACAATACCAAGGCATGACTAACCTCTAAGGTCTTATTTATTCAATACTAAAATTCCTCATCTATGACATAAACAAACTTTCTTTATTACACATAGTAAACGACCTGATCACTCCGATCAAGTATGCGCAGCTCTTACAATTACTCGTCCCAAAGTAGGAATCGAACCCGCAACGCCGACGCAGGGCATCCCTCGTCCACTGTGCCATAGAGGTCGTCAAAGTTATTAAAAACAGTTCTTTTCCGGTCCCCACATTTGGGTGAGGCTAGGTATGCACTTAAAGTCGATCCGTATAAAAAACCGTCGCGACAAAATGTCGTTAAAAGTCTACACACTTGAATATACGTCGACACCACGCTCAAGTAAAATAAAACTTGAAAATCTCTAGTGTTTTTAAAGTGTCAGATAACACAACGTTCCTAACTCGTACGCTTATCTAGTCGTTGACAGATGTCCATAAATTGTTAATAAACAAACTAGCAGGTACCAAGTTCGATGCTGAATCTGTAAATCTTACTAGTACCTATGTCATTTATATTTGCAAACAACAGTCAGGTTATGGACTGGACTGTTACAATACTGACAGCGAGCGCGTGACAAATGTCATGGAGTGATATGTAATTATGTCACTGTCAATAAATTTGACTTGGCTCCATGGTCCTTGCTATAAAATTTATGTGATCGATAACTGTACTGGGAGGAGGACTCATAACTAATCCTTTACTTTGTTTTTTGTTGTTTTGTGCAACTCAGTGTTTAGTTTTAATTATTTTCCTTGGTTTTGTATTTTGCTGTTTTGTTTCGATTATCTTTTCTTTTATATATCAAGTGTTGCCTATCTATAAATTTCTATTCTATAGCACAACTGGCAGAAGGACTTAGTAATAGTAAAGGTTTTAATATTTATTTTATTTATATCTTAGTGTATATCTCTATAGGGTATATCTAGCTTTTATTTTAGCATATATATATATCGTATCAAAAACTAGGTACTACTGATGAATAGTAGTAGCAGTGAAGATGAATTCTTCAAATCTTTTTCATCTTCCTCAATTTGCACCTCTGCTGATAGTTTCAGCAGCATTCCAACACTTTTCGAGTCTTTAGAATCCCATTTCTCCGACTGTCCAAAGAACTTTAACGTTGTTCACATAAATTCACAGAGTTTTCCTGCTCATCACCCGGATATGCTGGTGTCGTTTGATCTTAAAACCATTGACGCAGTTTTAGTATCCGAATCATTTCTTAAGCCAGCCATTCCATCTACGTCATATTCATTCCCTGGATTCATTATTATAAGGAACGATCGCATACACTGTGGTGGCGGAGGTGTAGCTATATATCTCCGTGCACATATCCCCTACTCGGTAGTTAGCTCGTCCCCCTCCCCTCCCCCGTCCGTTTCATAGTTACCTGTTTGGTCGCCGGCAACGCATCCGCCTCGATGACAAATTGTCATCTTGGTGTGATGTTACTGCTGGTGTTCCACAGGGCGGCGTACTTTCTCCTCTTCTTTCCGAAATTTTTATTAACTCCGTATCTGTTTCTTTGTCTAGTTCTTACTACCTTTACGCTGACGATCTCGAAATCTACCAACAAGCTCCAATTTCAGACCTTACGTCAGCTATTAACAGAATAAACGATGACCTCTCGCGAATCCTTGAGTGGAGTAAAGCGCACGGTCTTCTAGTGAATCCCGGGAAGACCCAAGTCATCATTGTAGGTAGCTCAAGGAAGTTAGCTAAAATTGATATGACGACCGTAATTCCTATCTCTTTTGACGGGGTGTCAATTCCAGTCAGCAAATCCGTCAAAAACCTGGGTTTGATTGTAGACAACGAGTTCTTCTGGGGTCCGCAATTGGCTGAACTCAGCCGAAAGATGCTTGCATCGACCGGCTCACTACGGCGACTGCGCAATTTTCTCCCGACTTCCACTAAGGTTACACTTGCCCAGTCCCTTCTGCTTCCCATTCTCGATTACGCCGACGCTTGCTATCCGGACCTCACTAAAGACCAATTAAACAAGCTTGAGCGCCTCCAAAATTTCAGTATCCGGTTCATATTTGGCCTTCGCAAATATGACCATGTATCCGAGTATCGCGCTAAGCTCAAGTGGTTACCCATCCGACTTCGCAGGAATACTCACATACTATCTCTCTTGTACAGTATCTTGTTCTATCCTCCCAGCCCATCTTATCTCAAGGAGCGCTTTAAATTCGTCTCCGACTCTCACTATCTCTCTTTGTGTCCTCTGAAACCCTCGTCTTAGAAGTTCCTGCTCACTCTACTAAATTTTACGAAAAATTTTTTAGTGTACAAGCCATACGTCTATGGAATGCTCTTCCTCTAGATATCAGACGTGCGAAATCACTTCCTATTTTCAAAAAACTGCTTCATCAACATTATTTATCCTTGTAACTATTCAAACAACTTTATTTTATGTGTATGTAAGTTTATGTATATGTATTAAGTAGGTATATGTGTATTAAGTAGGTATATATTACGTTGTGTAGGTATCATTATATTATATTTATAATTCGTTAAACTTAAACACCACCGTCTATATTGTTCTTTTATGTCCAGTCCATCCCAAGGTTGCCTGGAAGAGATCGCTTAAAGCGATAAGGCCGCCCTTTATACTTCTTTGTTTGTTAGCATTTCCTTGTTGTATTGTATTTTGTGTTTGTGTGGTACAATAAAGAGTTATCTATCTATCTATCTATAGCGGTCCTGAGCCGCCTCCGTGTTATGTGGTTCACCAGTTGATTTGCAAAGTAAATATTAAAGACCATGCCCACGAACCCATGCATAATAAGTCTTTAAATATACATTATTTATTTAAAGTAAGCAAAAAAGTATAATGTGTATTTTTCCACAGCATCAAGTAGCCTCAAAGTCATACATATGTATTATACAAATCTCAACGAAGGGGCCATCCGGGGAGAGTGGGTATAAACGATTTCAGTTTCCATCAGTAGGTTTGTTGCATCTACCATCGCTTTATGTTTATGAAATTTCAAATTTTGTAAGAAATCATCGATATTTGTTCCAGCTTCTGACAAAAATCCTAGGCAATGTAGAGACCCGAATAGGCTTATTCTAAAAGAAACATCAAAATCAGCGAGACATCAAAAAAGCTGCTTGACTATGTGTGTAAAAATTGATAATAAGGTACCTAATGAATTTAAATTATTGAATGATTATTTATTTAAAAAGAAATTGTTTGACTGGCTAATGAATGTAATTTTTATGACATTAATGAATTTATTAATTATAAGCCATGAGTTAGACATTTATTAGACATAAGTTAATTAATTGCATGCTATCCGAATAGTGAAACATGAGCTCATTACTAAATATTAAACACCATGTATACCATGTTTTATGCAATAAATGAATGATTATGATTGTGATTATGATTCCAATATGCTAAAAAAATACATACAACTTTCTGGCGGGCTGAAGGCCGATCGACGGCCTCAACTTTGGTCACAGTTTCAAGTTAATTTTTTTTAAATTTGGACGGACACCGGTTACTTTTTTTAGATAAATATAGCCTAAGTTACCCGCTATGACATCAGCTATGCGAAGAATAGAATAGAATAGAAACCTAAGCTAAGCGAAGCTGCGTTATGATCAGTGAAAACCCCGTTAAAATCGGTTCGACCGTTTCGGAGATGGTTCTAACAAACAAACATACAGACTAGATCTTAGGAATATTCATTGATCGCTGAAATAACGCAGCATTTCAGCAGAAAGCATTTTTACTTTTAAATTCTTATATGGTTCTTCAGTTAAACCTTAATAGAAGTCAGGAGTGGAGTCGCACGCGTGAGTAATGCCAGCTATTTGTCAGTGTCCTCACTCCGCCTTCCAGCTGCCTGGTGGATGGCGGTGGGGAATAACTTCAATCAACTCAGGGTTTTTTTTTATATAAAACAAGAACCTATTGGCTTTGTCTTGGCTGTCGTGGTGTTAGAATTGACCCCTTGAACTCAGCCCGTGGATGACGTAAGAGTCGACTAAGGGAGACTACTAGAGGAGGGCAGCTTCTTTCTCTATATATTTAAGACCTCAACTTGCGATCGCCAAGCCGCCTGCAAAGCGTGGTGATTATACAAACCTTCCTTGTTTGGGGGCACGTCCAGCTGTGGACGAATACGTGGTGAGAAGGAAGGACCTCTCAGTCTCTTGAGGCTACACTTAGATCCAGGACCTAATCACTTAGGGACTGATGCAGTTAACAATCAGAACATTATTTTTAAAAGATCCAAGGTACGGGTTATTCCACAGATTACTCATGGCAACATTATTATTTTCGCTACATATTACTTTATTTATCGTTAGAAGTAGCTACAGCCATCGGAATGAGGTAAGGAATTTTACTTTCAAAATAAAATTATACGATTAATACGTAGGGGACGTATTCATCGTAAAATTTTAATCTGGGTTTATCCGGTATAATCCCAAAGTGCAGACACAACGGCGGCGTGTCTGCATGACATGCACGAAACGTGAATTCCCACCTGATTGCCTGAAACGCTCACAATCTCCCGAACGAGATCCATTGTACTGTACCTACCACATTCTATTCGGTGTAATTCTGTGCGATTCTCTGCGATATTCCAATACGAGGTGCGCTTGATTCTTCTTTGTACGATTTGAGACCTACATCAACGCAACAACCTGTACCTGGACCTACCTACAGTTGGACTGCTTAATATCAACGAATATTATTAATTCATTCTAATGTTGAACACCATAGAAACAAAAGAAAAGTTTTGTAAAAGTATAGTAATGGTAGGTATCCTTCATCAGCACACATGTCCACTTCTGAACATGTCTTTCCCAAACAAGAGAGGTTTTGCCATAACCACTACGGTTGGCAGGTGAACTTGTGAACGCAGTGGAGGTGTTAAAAATGCACAAAAGGAAGCTGCTGCCCTTGTTCTGGTAGGCTTCCTTAGATAAGATGATTCTTACAACAGCCATACAGCTTGGCTTGGAATAACAGTTTGGATTGAACAGTTGGAGAAGTGGAGAAGGATAGAGCTGGAGAGTTCGATTTTTACCGATCAACGACAGCCAGGGCAACTTTTTTTACGAATTAGAAGAGCTTGAGAGAGTTCAATAAAAAACAAACGAACGACTAGAGATTGCCGAGGTTAATCACATTATCTATGTGATGTACATATGTATATATAGTATGTAATTATGTTTGTAACAAATTAGCTCAAAAAGTAAAGGCCCGATTTAAAAATTATTTCACCGTTTGAAAACTTCATTATCACTGATTAATATAGGCTATGTCCTGCATTTACTGTACGTTTATGCCAAAATGTTTAAAAAATAAATGTCCAGACGTGCGAAGCCGGGACGGGCTGCTAGTTTTTTTTATCAATAAAAACCGTTGCATTCAAAATCATTCAATAATACATCATCGATCCTAAATGTCCAAATCTGAATTACCGTTGCTAATGTAATTTTGATTTATTTGTAAATTGTAATGCCTGCTGGAACAGCGGGCTCGGAATCAAATTAGCTGACGTCTAGGACCGCGGGGAGCGGCTGGTCTGGGGGACCGGGGAGGTACACCTACCGGACACGAGGATACGCAACAAAAACCTTCTTCGGTCCCTCCCCCTTCACTGTGCTCCGCGGAGCTCCACGTCTCGACACGAAGAATCGGAAAAATTAATACAGTTCAGTCTCATACAAACATTTAAGGCCAATTTCACTTGCTTTAATCGAGTTCAGTGAATTTGACCGACAAAGTTGATCCGGATCAAGCTGAACTTGGTTCAACTTCTGATTACCCGATTTTCAGCCTCTTAAACCGAGTTAAAGACCTGCCATGACACGCAATGTCAAACACGACCAAAAACAGCCGATAGATTAATAACATCAGTTTAAAATATTTTATTACTTAACTGTTAAAAAAGGAACTGTCATATAATTGACAATTGTCAATTCTGGCAAACACCTGTATTTTCAGTAAGTACCAATAATTAACATAATTATGGTCTAAAACTTTTTAAACTTTCGCGATTTGTTGACATAATTAAAGATTATTTATCGTCGTTATCAGTCGCCCCGTGACCACGATCGCTGTAACGCGATGGAAACGTAGGGGAAAATATAACAAAAGGTACGCGATAAATACCCGATAAATAATCTTTAATTATAATTATGGTCTACCTATAGAATTGTTTCAGTTTTATAAATATTTGAGATTCTATTTTTTTCTTTTATTACGATTATTTTATTTTATTAGGCAGGCTGCAGCGCTCCAGTCGTAACTGTCCGGTCCTAATTTACTGTCCAGTGCTGTCAGTGGTCCAGGCGGGTGGCAAAAGGAATAATTATTCAATTTCCGAGGCACCCCAAAAGCGATCCATCCAGGTAGGTTAATTAGTTTTCTAATGGAGCTAACTTCAGGTCACAAGTACTTACTTTTCGTGTAAAACTTCGTTGTTTTGAAAGTACCGATAAAAAGCTTTTCCTATTTGATCGCACGATGTAACACTACTTATCCTCGTCGATGACCTCAATGGCACAGCGACTGAAAGTCCGCCTGCGACGCAGGAGCGGTTTCGATTCCCGTGTTGGGATAAATGTTTGTACGATCTGAAGATACTTGATCCGGATGCTTTCTATAAAAATCTATCTATGTAAAGTATTATATTAAGTACATAATAATATGTATATCAGGTATTTGTTTAGCTTGGGGCTAGATGATGCTGTGTGATTTGTCCAGCGTTATTATCCCATCATTTTCTCGATTTCATTTATTATACGGCCCGTACACCATGGTATAGCTACTACATATATAAGCTAAACAAGAGATTTTTTATATATTTTATTTTTGGTACTAATGAAATTATAATGAAACGCCTGAGTCGATTGGAAAGTGATGACAACGCAATGCACAATGTAAGTGCTCGTAAATTTTTACTATTTAATTACCATAACAAAGTTACGAGAAAAGAACAAATAATCAGAATCAGAATCAATAACTTTATTTCTTTAGGCTTACAAAATAAGCACTTAGACAAATCAAATTTTATACTATCAACATAGTTATTATTATCAAATAAGAAATAAGGTGTTATTGATATTGATATATTGAAGTTTTTGTTAAAGTTTTCCATGAATTGAAAATAACAGCTAACTCATATTTCCACACATAACGGAACAAAGCAAAAAGTTTATCGTAGGAGAATGTTTAGTCCGAGGTATGTATGTACGTTCGCATCCATCATGTCATCGCCAACCTTTTTGCGAGGCCTCTGGGACATCATTATCCTCTATTATTTACCCGACTACTACCTTTATCTACCATCAAACCTAATGTAAAACACACTGATGATCGCTACCGAATTTCCGACCTTGCTAGTTTCACTATAGAAACGTTTTTCGATCGAGCTGTTACAAATGAAGTTTTTACTCCAACATCGGTCACGTTCGCGCGTTTTGTGGAAGAAAACTATTTTTGAGAATAAAAAGAATTAGTAGAAGGTTTTCTTGCGATACGTGAGTGGGGATATGAAAGGGTCGGATTGATTCGGAATGGAGGCGTTCCGAACGTGACGTTCCGAATCTACGAAATCTACGAGTACCTACAAAAGGTCATTAGTCTTTTTTGCGGGATTTTGGCTTGTAAAAATACGTGTAAAAAAATATAAATATTTTCGTGTAGAATACAATATGCAATATATTACATGTACAAACCTATTTTTTATTATAAATAGAAAATATCCAGAACACCCGGAACAAATACTTGCAGATAGTACAAACATTTGTCCGAAGGCGAAAATCGAACCCGCAACCTACTGCGTCGCAGGCGGACCTACGCTCGCCCCGCCACATCGGTCGTCTCGCAAGCGGACCTTCGTTAAGATCTTTAACAATTTTAAAAAACAGCTAAGGTGGAGTATGTAAGTTGCGTTTATTTTATTAATAGCTATTAAGTCTAGACTTCAAAAAAGCAGGTTCACAATTTGGCTGTATATTTTTTAGGTTCAAAACCCAAAGGCTAGAAACGGGAGGGAACCCTATTACTAAGCGTCCGCTGTCTGTCCGTCCAGCTTTCAGCGCGGGCTGTATCTCGTGAAGCGTAAAAGTAAAATTTTGAAAAAATGTGTGAAAAAAATATATTTCACTGTTGGGAAGCTACACTATCGCCGGGTGACATGAGCTATATTATATTTAAAAAAAATAAGGATCTTGACATTTTTGTGAAATACCCGTGCGAAGCCGGGGCGACCCGCTGGTTTTTAAGAAGGCTACGAAGCTCTCCCAAATGGAAACGTATTTACCATGTGGATTTGTTGTTGTTTCACGTAGAATGAAATGGGGCGCGCTATGAGTAAGAAAGCGCGTCTAACCATCTAATACGAAGCTGTCATGTTGCTGTGTGCGTGTGCTTGGTGTTGGCACCATTTTTTGATATTTCATTAAAAATATTTTTGATTATTTATAATGTTGAATATATTTAGGATGTTTGCAGCCCGACAGATTTTCGAATAAAGATGTCTATCATGCATAAAAAATCGCTTGAAGATGACTCGATTCGGTGGTCAAAATAGTTTCGCTCTCATTTAAATATCACTGTTTTTGCAAACATAGCCATTTTTCATCCGATTACGTATGGAAAATTTCAATAAGATCGGGGACATAGTTTCTAAATGAAGCGGAAAGTGCGTTTGTATGGGAAATAAGGCTATCCGTTCCGTTCTTAATAATTAAGGGTGCCAAAGTCCGTACTTAGATGGGTACCGATGCAACGTTGCACGCAGTCAGTACTTAGATGGGTGACCGCGTTACGTTGACCTTTTGCTTTTTTCGCTTCATTAAATAAATCTGTTTTCAGCGTTTCTTCTGCGAAACATTTTTTTACGATGGTACGGAACCCAGCGCGTGCGAGTTGACTATGAGTTGGCCTGTTTTATTTATTTTTTCATTTATTTTGCAAACCTAAACATAACCCAAAATAACAATACACCTAAACAATAGACAAAAATTTGCATACTTGGTCTGAGAAAAGGTAGGTATCGTATACAATGGCTAATTCAAGTTTTCTATAAACCCTTCCAGATTTCTCGAATCTTCCAACAAAGCCAATTTTACTCGTCTATCTTATTTCCTGGAAACATCGAAAACGTGTTCTAAGCAAAAACGTGCAAACTTTCCTACTCAAATAGCGAGAATTCAGAACAAACAGCGCTTGTGTTTTTGTTTCCACTTAGTTCGTACACTCACTTGTTCACCGTGTACCTCCAAGTTGTGGTTTTGAAGTAGGTATGTATGTACAGGGTGTTACCACCCTGTACATACATACGTGTGCAATACATTTTTCTTTGTCAGAGTTCACGGAGTTATAGATAAATCCTATTGATAAAATTTAATTGAATCTATTTTCTGAGGATTATATTGCATTGTCTGTGATTTTTATGTACTGTGGTGTCCAATGATTTGTAGGCAGAACAAAGAGTTGTTGAAACTTTTATAACAACTCACTCAAGCCTTTTCAATACATTAATATAGCAACTGTTGGGCCGGGCTTACAAGAGATTTTAACTTTTGCTTGGTTACTTTTACAAACGAGGCCGAATTTATGTTTACATATTTTCATGTGACGAATTTTTACCAAAGCCGTAAGCCGTACGCATTATGACTCATAATTGAATAATTTTTGGCAATGAAGGGAACTCATACGTAATGTTTATCTTCATAGGTATTGAGCGATATTAAAAAATCATTAGATAATTTGGTTCTTGCTTTTGTAGAAATTAAAAGAAAGCTTAAAATTATAAGTGAATGGTAAAGAGATGCAGAACTTTTCTGCTGATGTCTGGCTGATGAGGGAGCAAACACCACCTACCTGCGGTACTAGTTACTGCAGGTGACACAACTGACAAATCGGGACATCAGGTATCGCAAAGAACCACCCAGCTGGATGGTTAGCAGTTTAGGAGTCACACACAACACTCAAGGGCACACACAGACACCCCCCCCCCCCTCACACCTCACATAGTATGTTGCTAGAACGTCTCACGGGTTAAATACCAAGAGGACAGAAAGTCTACACTCATCAGCGCGCAAAGCGGTTGTTGTGAGCCATTCGCAGTTTTCTCGAAGTTTCGAAAACTACTCTCAAATTATCAGGTAATTTGTTTATCATAGTTTATCAAGTGTATCATAAAATTGTAGAATCCAAATCCACACCAGTATTATAAATGTGAAAGTAATTCTGTTTGTCATTCTGCCTGTTACTATTTCAACCTATAATAACTACGGCTGAACAGATCTGAATAAAATTACACAGGGTTACAGATCCCTGTGTAATGTATATGTGAGCCTATATTTCAGTCCGAAAAAAGGTTTGCGAAGTCGCGGGCGCAAGGTAGTTCCACTATATTGATTTGTAAAATTTTATCAACAATGCCGGAATTAGCGAATTTTGCGATAAGGCCAGCTGGGTCTATGCCAGGTCAATTAGCTTTCAACTTTATACCCTCCCATTAAGATTTAATATCGGGTGTATGTAAATCAGGCTGATCGTTGTGATAAGCTAAGGTTTTATTCTACCTATCTCGGTTGGAATATTATGTTTTTAGAGAAAATACAAGACAAGTAACTCACTCTTAAGCTCTTTGAGAATTAAAATAAGAAAATATGTATGAATAATACTGGACAATACATAATATCGCATGATATAGCATTATCTAGCTAACACAAGGGCTAACACTAAGTGTAGACAGTAATCCACTGTATTAAACTAGACTTATTAACAAACAACGTTTTTTTTTCGTTGACTCCCTACCAATTTGGTGTTTAGTTTCCGTGCTACAAAATAAGCACAGAGTCCTATTTAAAGCTACAAATATGATACATTTTTGATTGCAAATACACTGGGCGGGCAGTAAATAAGGGGCTACGAACCTAGTTTGTGTTATTTAGTTACCAACGTGGACTTCTACTGGGTGAGTGCTCTTATCCAACGATTCTAACATAAACTAGGTTCGTAGCAGTTCATAGCTAACATTTATAATGAATCGCTTATTTTGTTTTGATTTTAGTAAAAGTACAAATATAATCCCTTCCTACTTTATTGTTTGGATTCGGACAAATCGTGAAGCTACTAGTTATATAAACAAGATCAAATCAATCCAAACTCAAGATATTAGGATTAAAAGCTTAGCCTGTTGGCTTCGCCGGATGTTCGACATTCTGCACCCTGTTGAGATTTGAATAGGGTAAGTTATTCAAGGAAGGTAGCGGGATTATTTTGATTCAAATTGGATATAATTTTGATAATCTTGCTTAGCTGAAAATTTTTACTCCTAACTTGATAGACCAAAACATTCTCGGCTCTTGCCTCCTTAACACTCCTCTCATCCCCGTCTATTTAAGATTTACCTAAAATATGTTTCGGCTAGTAATGTATCTATATCAGACTTATCAGTCACGTTACCGTCAAGTCGCCAATCAGTCTTGTCACGTCACTTCGTCAGTGATAGTTATATGCAATGGTATAGTTAGGTACCCATTGGATAAGACGGACGATTCATTGTCTCATCACAGCTTTTAATAACAACCCGCTTTCGCTACGAATTTAGATGAAATTATAATTTATGTAGGATACAAAAGTGATTAGTATGTACGATAAAAAAGTGTTCGTTGTTCAATGCTTGACATATTCGTAGCAATTGATGTTATTGAAAAAATATTGTCTACGCAATATTATAAGAACCGAAAGGTATCTATGGAGCTGCAAAGACAGCCTGTATTTTGTTTCAGGTCTTCCCATTTCTTGGATACCTTTTACAAATGCTAATAGGTGCCTAGACGGAGATTCCCTTCAGCAATCTAGTCTAAGCTCCAAAGTTCCTCACTCCAATGGCAAGAGGAAAGTCTCCCCAACCCCTTCCCCAGGGCGCGGGCGAGTTCAGCAAAGCCAGGTTCAGCAGTACAACAGTAAACAAACAGTCTTAATATCCGCAACAAACACCGTAAATTAATTTAGCTGTGCAAATATAATTTCGATCGGGTATTAATCCGATAACAGAGATCGTCGATAAATTCTCTGTTCCAATTATACGGGGCCGGTCGTACGGGTTGTGCAGACGAGCGATACTTTAGATTATCTACACATTAGGCTATCTGAAGCGCGCGCTCTGGTAATGCGTGTTTTCAAACCATTTGATATATACGTCCGGTCCGGACAAAAACTTAAACGAGAGATTTTGATCTTAACGCTCGTGAAGCGGGCGTATGTGTGCGGTTCAAACCGCCTATAGATACTCACTCAATGTTTATTAATTATCATTTTAAGCATTTTCTGAACAGGGAAAATGTTTATCGAGTTCAGTTGATGGATAGGCTCAATATTGAGTTATTTTGTGAAATACTCGGAGAACCAAGCAAAGAAAAAAAAACATCCGTACTTTGTTAGCTTACAAATCAGGTAAACAAACATCTTTCTCGAAATATTCGAACTTAATCGTCATCATCGAGGATATGTACTCTATGATCGTCACCAACCAGACTCCAATTTTATACTAGTTAAACCACTAAAGCGATAACTAAATTTTACACTTTTTCACATAGGAATTGGAATATATAATAATTTATTTCTATGATTCAATCGCCCGTCTGCAAATTCCCCGTGGAGGAAATTTTAATATTTTCGCTAAAGGGAACCGGAAATGAATTAATGTTCTTATGGCGGCGAGGTTATGTGGCCGCTGTCGATACTAGTTCGTAAAATATTGCTACTTTTAAATGGAGTACTTTTTAAAATAAATAATATTTTTCATCGAAACATTCGGCATTGGGAAATTCCGGGGATTTTCAATGCGAATCGGTCTGAATGGTTCAGTTGAATAAAGGGCACATTTCTACTGAAGCGTGGTTGGGTCACAGTGAACATTTTACAAATGATGATTATTGACGAAGAAAATCGGACTTTTAATATTTTTTTATTAGAACAAACACCAAGGGAGAATAAAATTAAATTCGTACAGCGTAAAGTATTCGCGACCGCCCGCCTTTAATTGTCAAATAGGACATTTGATAATTAAAGGCGGTAGCGGCGTAAGAATAAGAACTGACTCCAACTCAGTCCGTGGATGTCGTAAGAGGCTAGTAAGGAAACCCACCAAAGGAAGGGCAGAACCTTCCTTCTGTGCATTATTTAACACCTCAACTACGATCACCCATCCACCTGCCAAGCGTGGTTGATTATCGTTCCGGGGAGACATTGTCAGCAGTAGACGTACATGTCCTACTGATTAAGAGAGCTAAGGCCATATTGTATCCAATCACTAGTTGAACAAAACCACGTGCAATAGCTAGTCTTCAATAAAATAAAATCTGAACAAGGAATTAAGTCCAAAGCGCGAGAGCGACAAAGTCTCCGGTAAATCCACTTACAAGCCATCGAGCCCCGAGAGGTTCAAACAAACAAACAACTCGCGAATTATATAGATATAGAGGCTTATGTGTCCCGGGAAGGTGCGGGATAGTTTGCTTAGGTGTTGTTTTGTTTAACAAGGGAGGGATCGATTTATACCTATTGATGACCACGCGGAACCAAAGCTGTGTTTTTGTTTGGCAGATGAATTTTTTAATACGGAAATTTGAATCATTTATCGCGATGTGGGACGCACTCTGAGAATGGCAAAAGCTGGGCAAAGGTACAACTAAACCTACGTATGTAGTTCGCGATAAACATATAATTTATCGACGCAGAGCAGAAGTGATTACACGTATATTATATATATAAAGGTGATATTTAGATGGTTATGATGATGAAGCCGTTTTAAGAGCCGTATCATTTCCCACTTCATCCCACAGGTGAGATTTTATTAAAAACTATCGAATAACATCATTCTAGTAAGTTCGACAGTCATTCAGTCTGTGAACTGCTGGATATTGCTAGGTACTCCATTGCGCATTTCTTTCCGGTCCTGTGCACCCTCATCCACTCTTTCCCGGCTTTAGCGTTAAGACCTGTTCTGTACTACGCGGTATTACTACCTAGAGTGGCAGCGTAGTCCGACTGATCTAACGAGTGTGTACACTCGGCAGATCAGTAGGTACATAGGTAAAAAAAAGTGCAAGCTCATAGAATGGGATTGAGAATGACATCATTTCAATTGCTTTCCTGCTCAGTCAGAATATGATCTGAAGAGGACAGCATGAGATATATCACTTCATTATCAATCCCATTTTTTACCTGCTCGGACGACGCAGGTTCTACCTTACATACAAAATGCCCAGCGAGATGAAGCGAGAAACTAAGCGAAAGTTTTCGCTGTCGCTCTAGATAGCCAATACTGCGTGGGTCTGAATAGGCGTTTAGGCAAACACAAATATATATTATAGAACGTTACATGATATATTATTTAATTAAACAACTATTTCAAACAGAGAATAATTCACCAAATAATCAAATACTAATACAATCCAACAAAAAACAAAGTTATAGCCTCGAAGTATTCAAATTACTTGAGCAATGGAACCCAACACCCTAGGCCTGGTCTGTTCCAACGCCACCGCCCGCGTCGTCGTCCCGTTGCGCTCCGGATAAAGTACATTTATTACGAACTCCGGCAAAAACGGCCTTTTGGAAGTTTTGGTGATTGCAGAGACGAACTAAGGACATTTCGAATGGGATCACTAGCTTTTGAATGTCAGATTATCAGAGCTACCAATATGATCTTTAAGCTTGATACTTAAAATCATTCTAATTTAAGCAATAGCTGAGAATCGTTTGCTTTCTTCTGAAGACATACCTTACATACAATAAGATCGAATACTGTAAGCCATTAACGGATGCTGCTTATACTATTTAATAGAGGAAGCTTTTATAGAAGGAAGAGGCTTCTGATGAACATCATCATTGCATTGCGACCATCGATTATAGTTGACATACATATTTCCATAAGCGATGGGGTCTTCAGACTAATCTACAACTTGAAACAGATTAACAAAAACAAAATAAATTTACATCCATCTATAATTCCATATATTTATGAAAGTAAAATAACAGCGCACTTTACTTATAAAGATACTTTCACGTCCTCAAGTGTCAGTAATACAAAATTACATTCTCGATTGTCAAATGCAATCTTTCCAAGAGAAAAAACAATATATCTTTATTTATTCAAACACAAATTGCCTTCGGGAATTAAAATAGGCAAACATTTCAAACGTCAACTCCCGTCAAGATCTACCTCTGTCAGCTCGTTTACGGAATCTGTTCCCGGGGGATTATTACTCTTTGATAGTAGTGCATTTACAATTTATTTGTCAAAATAGCTTTCAAAATTCTTAAATGTTTATAACTAAAACAAAAGGTGCTCTAGTTAGATTTATCGTACTAAATTATTTCATGCATACTTTATGATGTTTTCTACATAGGAGCAGATAAAAATATAGCAAAAAGGGTCCTTAATATTTTTGTAATTTTTTGGTTTACTTTGTATTTTGTACAACTGTAGTTTTTGCCATTGTCCAGTTACCCACGTCCTTATTAAGGCCCACCCCTGTCAAAAATTAATAACGCTTGGACATTTTGGAAATTATTGGCGTAAAAGGGTGTGATTAGGTTTCATTAGACTCTAAGTGCCTAGGGCTCTACTAGATGTGCGAGGAAGCCGGCAGCGAACCGTGCATCTGACAATATGTACATTACAGACGTGATTATCAGCTACTATTGAATTTGAAGAGCTTTACATCAAAGGTTTTACACGATGCACTTGCTGCTAAGTATAATACTATTCTATTTGTGTATAATCCGCGCGAAACCAGAATGATTTCATATACTTAGGATTTTTTTCTAGAGATTTTTATTTTATTTACTGGATACACAGCATTATTTAGCCCCAAGCTAAGCAGAGCTTGTGTTATGGGTACTAGATAACTGATATATACATAATAGAACATATTACATAAATATATATTTTTAATTATACATAGAAAATGACCAGAACACCCTGAACAAATACTTGCAGATCGTACAAAAATTTGTCCCGAGGCGGGAATCGAACCCAAAACCTCATGCGTCGCAGGCAATCAAGTAAAATCTTGCCCTAACTCAGCCAACATGTGGCTGCGTTGCGGTACAGGGATCCTGCATACAACCATGTCTAAATGTTATGCAAGGATTTGAGCCGCGTTTAATTATGCCCATGATAACTTACACAGTTGGGCTGAAATCTCGTGTAGAACTTTGATATATTATGGTAATCGAGTCTGTCGTATTAGGGTTTCATGTTAGAGCTGGAAATTAATGAGGCTGATTTACGATTCCTTGAGCTGTGTTTAAACACCAGCGAGGGACGCGACGACAAGGTGTGTTATAGTGCCGTAGGTATGTAATTATTTTTAATGTAGCGATATGATATTCATGGCATTCATTGATCTTTTTTGTAAGTATATTTCATTCGTAACCTACCGAAGGTCGTGCCCGTTATGGAAAGCTTTTGTGGAGGAGTTGACCAGCCGCTTCCACGCCACCTTATCTTCGGCTTGTCTGAGAGCAGTAGTCACTGGGAGCCCCGTGATCTCCTTCACTATGTCAGACCGGCGGCTTGGTGACCGGCCTTGAGGTATTTTCCCATCCACTTTGCTCACCAAAATCAGTTTCTCCAGGTTGTCTGTATTGATTATCAGAAATAAAATACACCATCCTCTGGCTATGTTTGAACGTCCTAGAATAGTTGTGAAAATTCTACGTGTACCTACCTAAAGAAGTTGTTGTGCGTGCAAAGCTAGGCTGCATAATGTACTAGCTGTGGTACTAGCTAGGCAACCATGAACTACCAGCGGTAAGCAGTTCCTCGGTGAAACATTACGTCGCCATTCTAGTCTGCTCTGATGAATATTTCAGACAGCGACGTGTTTGACAAAATATCTAAAACGGACGCGGACGGTACAAAGAGCGTGCTCAGGGGGCAATTCTAAAGATTTATCTATTCGACAAATATGTCTAAAACTGTCAAAATGTCGTGTGATTACAAAAATGTATTCTGAAAATATTGAATTCGAGATATCGAATAGATCTTCGACAAACCACTCTTTCCCCATTGGGATTGGGCACTCGTTTGTCCGTGCAGTACCTACCTACTTACTTAAATTTTAAATGCCAGAAGAAGAGCAAAGCTTGTGTTATGGATAGGTATACATATCTATACACAAGCATTGCTTACTTTGGGGCTGGTCATGTTGTGTGGATTCTCCGGCCTCGTTTATTATTTATTTATTTAGGTATGAGATAAATCTCTAGGTACTTATTAGATAACAGATATACTTGTCCCATAAAGGGTGGTGTGAGCTGGAGCGGGACTCGGTGGGCTATCTTGGATATCGGACATGACGGACTTGCGTGGACGAAAGTAAACTTCATTTCAATTCACAAGGTCTAAATTGCTCAAGGCGCTTTTATTTCGTTCAGTTCTAGTTAGTTCTAGACTTACTTCGACGACAACTCAAAACAAAACTTTACAGTAATGGTATATCTTATCATTGGACATCCAGAATTGGCCCCTAGCCTCTACATTAAAGCTGGCGCCTTTTGCAATATGTAAAATTTGGACTTAGTTTTCTAGCACACGAAAAGATTAGAATATTATATTTGAGGCATTGTTTAGTGGAGTTACTAAGTGCTATTCGCATACCGGGATGGATTTGTTCTTTCAATGACAATTTGGTAAACAATAGTACATTATTGCAAAGGCCGGGAAATAGGCAATTGCAGGTCAAGTATGAGGCCGAGCCATAGGCGAGGACTTCACTAATACGAGACAGGCAATTGCCATTTCCGCCGAGGCATAATATATAGTACTTTTCTCAAAAGAATGCACGGAAATAAAACATACTTTTTTATATTATCCATTTAATTTAATCAATTACAGCGGGGCAATGCAGCCAGCGTCTTGGGGACGCTTCCGAATGGTATTGATATGGATCAGTTGAGCTATCTGTAGATTGTTTGCAACAGTCGGTAGTTAGCTCAATTGCTTCAACTGTAAATATTATTTCTATTATTTGTCTGAATAAATGATTTTTTATACATATATCAAAAGAGATAGATAGATAGATAGATAGAGCTTTGGTATGACAAAATGAATCGATGTAATTAATATTAAAAGTAACATTAGTTATATTGGGGCATTACTAAAAGAAAGTATTATTGATTTCCCCGGTACAGTTATGTTTCTTTTATTATGTAAATCAAGACGAATTTTCAGCTTTGCTGCCAATTTTTTATTTATCATCTGTGCCGAAAGGCAATAGTAGATTGTTTTACAAGGGACTAAACCATCCTATTATATACGAGGTTGTTATACAGGATGACAAGACCGAGTTATAATGGGTGGTTTTGGCCCGAGTAAAACACTCTACTTTTCACTTCGATTGCGAGAATATAAAACAATTCAAAATTAGACAATTTTCAGAAATTTTATTAAAAATTAAATGTGCTGTTAGAGCAATTTTGCATTTTTAGTGATATGTTTTTCCGGGCAATTTTATTTCGGTTCTCTGTGATTGGGATGTGATAATATTTTGAGTTGATTGTTGTGGAGTAAAAGTTGGAGAGACTCGACTCATGCTTGAGTTTCCTGCATTATTAAGATCTGAGTGCGGCTTCAGCTGAGGTGACATATTCATCCAATCCCGCGATGTAGATGCTTGGGGTTGTGTAATGTTTGGTAGAATATTGATTCCTTCTGTAATCCGCTGCGTGACGTGATACTTGTTTTGTATAGAGTCCTCTATATAACCTTCAGCCACTTGATCGGACCTCTATCCACCGTGCCGTTTTAATGTCGTTATATTCGCACCAGAGTCCGCCAACAGAGTCGCGGATGTTCTGCGGAAACAATGGCCCGTGTAGAGTTCTGGATTTGGTAAATTTAGATAAGTAGCAATATCTTTAGGCATGTTACCAAATTTATTTTTGCCTATGACTTGCCTTGTGCATTTACCATATTGATAATTTAGAAAAATCTTCTCGATGGAACATTAGTGGGACGTAACTCCTGATAGGCTTTAACTATATTAAGGTATTCTCCACTGATGACAAATTTACGCTCTTTGTTTGTTTTCGTGTTCGGCAGACTCACAGCTTGTAGGTTTGTATCCGTTTCTACGTCTTCTAGCGTTATATTGGCAAGCTCTATTCCTCTGCATGCACCGCTGATTCCATAAATTAAAGCAACCTGTTGAACAAAAAAATAAGTGTGATAATAATCGTAATAACCTAGGTACATAATTTGATGATGATGATGATGACATAAGTAGGTTACCTTTGTTGCCAAGTATTGGTTATTTAAAAATGTTTAAATTTCTTGTGTCGTCAAGACTTTAGATTTTTTTGCCTTGTATCCAGTGGACAATTTCTTCAGTAAAGCCGTTAAATTTACATATTTTTTAATATCGACGTCGTGTTTCGTTTGTAAGGTCATTCTTAACATTGAATATGTGCTCCAAAGAGTTGACGATTTGAATTTTTTCGATAATTCATCAAAATAAGTGAGAAAAACCCCTTCTGTAAAATAATCCACACGTTTCTCATCTCTCCATTTCATAAAATTTTCGTAACTCTTTAAATATATTCCACGTGATTTTGCCGGCAACAGATTCATAATTATTTCTTTGCCCTTTTCTTCTATTTGTATATTAGCATCTTCACTATCACTTGATGACATTTTTCACGTTCACAATTTGGAAGTAAAAGTCAGGAAGTTAAACGTAAAAGTTTGTGATTTGGAATGAAGAAAATTCTAGAGATTTAGCGCCAATACCATCTTTTTTTTTAAATCTCTATTTAACCCGCAACGAAACAGTTCGCATTCTACCGTGAAGGGAAGAATCAACCTTCATAAAACATCATCAAGACAGTTCTATTTTTAAAAAAAAGATTGACGGAGCACCAAGAAGTCGAGTTTTTATGTAAGAGAACGACTGATTTGTACGGGCTGATGATTTTAGACAAAAAATAAAAAGAAAAATACTTTTTAGCCCGAGGTATTAAACTCGAGTTTTAGGCTCGCTAAGCTACACCATTATGATACACTTTTTGAGCAAGAGAAGTGAAAAGGTATTTATGGCTATACAGCCACGTGATCGCAATTTGTACTAAGTAAAGAGACTTACTTTGCCAAGAATGATAAAAGAGACCCAACCAAAGAACATTTAATAACCCCAGCACGCATTTTCATACAACATTGCTGGAGCGTTTAATGTTCCAAATTCAAAAAACGCTCCTGCAATGGGTTTGATTGACTTTAACCGTAAATTCGATGCTTCGCGTGTTCTTTTATCGACAATAATGACAATATTTCCATGCATGTTTGAGAAAAGTTTATTTTAGCTCTCTCTATCAAGTTTTAAGGTGTGGTTACAAAACACTTACACAATTCAACCCATATACGTCCACAGCGACCAAAGGCCTCACCAGACGGCGCAACAACGTCAAAAAAATACTTTTTTACTTGAAAATCAAATGTACTGAAGTACTTTCTCCATGTTTGTGCTATCCTAGTAAATAAATAAATATTGTGGTGGAAAATCATACTACGGCAGTACTATAGGGTCAATCAACCCCTAATGGCCCGGTATAAGGTATAAGGCGTGAGTCCGCAGTGAGATAATAAAAAAAAACCAATTAATGGCCATTCTTATAATGTCAGTGGATCCTGTAACCGGAGACCTGGAGGCTCCATCAAAAATAAATTCATTAATTTCGCAAGTTGGACGTTTCCAGATGCTCCGAAAATAGCTGAAGAGTTTGATTGACAAGCCATTACAGGGCCCGCCTGGTAGGTAACTAAATGGAAATTATTTAGGTGATTTGAAACCTTTTTCTGAGTCTAAAAGGAAGTTACCTATCAGCACGGCTACGTCCTCTGCCTCCGTTTTCGCATAATCACCACGATTAGCAGCAGCTTGGAAGCTGCTACCCTTCCTCAGGTAGGTTTCCTTAGTCGGCTCTTACGACATAGGAACATGGGCCTGAGTTGAAGGCCTGATCACTGCGATCGCTAACAAGGCAGAGGCTTGCGTGCTCAGTTTGAAGAAAATTGATTCACTGTACATACCATAAAATAAAAAAACTGAAGAACTCGGTACCAGCTACCAGGCGGCCATAAGTTGCGAGGAGTTAAAAACTCGCGTGCCCACTGAAGGCAATTGATTCCGCCGACACCTCCGCCGCCGCAGCTGTCGGCCAACTTTGTTGAGGCTTTTCTAACGGTGAGTTTCACCTTTAGCATTGGAACTATCGTGGTTGGAACTAGACACCTGTTTTTGGTGAGAGTAAGAAAATAAGTGTACTTTCCTATCGCATGACTATTGGGTATCAAATTCCTAGTTTCCTAGTGTCTGAATGTCTGCTGTTAAAAATATGTTCAAGAAATAAGATCCTACGGAGAAAGCTCCTTGTCGCTTTTTTCCTAGTCAAGAAAAAGAAGATTTTTTCATCAAATAATGAGATTTATTACGGCCTATCCCAATTGCTTCGAGATCAAACAAAACGGCTATAGGAGATTTGACTGTCTCATTATATTACGCTATTGCAAAGTGAAGACACTTTTTGCAGTCTGAAAATAGCTTTCAGGATTTCTGTTATGGTTCATTCCATGTTCATTATTTTTCAATACTAGAATGTCCACCCAGCATCCTCTAGCCCCAAGCTAAGCAGAGATTGTGTTATGGGTACTAGATGACTGATATACTTAATACAATACGTAAATAGATAGATATTTTTTACTATACATATGTAGAAAATACCAAGAACACCCAGAACACAAACATTTGTCCCAGGACAGGAATCGAACCCACAACCTCCTGCATCGCAAACGGACCTTCGCCCGCTGCGCCACATCGGTCCTTTATCTCGATTATTTCCAATCGATAAATAATTAATTCCACCCAATTGAGTTAAAGTCGTATTTTCGTAATGCCGGCCACAAACAGTGCGAGTTAGATATTGACATTAGGCGGGAGCAGTCACAACCTGCCTCCGCTCCGTGACGAGGGTCCGCCATTAAAACTTAGATTAGCGACAAATTCAAATGGCCTCGGAATCAGATCAGCGTTGATTTGAGCTTTAAAATAAACAATGTTTTATGGTTGAACTTACATATGTTTATAATATGTAACTTTTCAGTTAGTGAATGGTAAATTTAAAAGAAAACAATAAGCTTGAATTGGAAGCATAACATTGATTGATGTTTTTTCCTGAATATTTTTGAGAAAAATTGTCGTCTCACACACACAGTAAAGGCGCTGTGCTGTTTCAAATCTCATTTAAAAATAGAACCTTCACTCAACGTTCACCCAACCTTCCAATTTCGAACTCACAAAGGACGTCTTTGAAGGACGTTTTGGGAAATTCTGTTAATTATTTACCCGGAACAAAATACACGGTTAATTTACCAAAGCCGGATGAAATTATAAAAAGAAACCCTTCTGATTTTCATGAATATAACGCTGACTTAAAAATGAAATCCTTTGCGGTATAGCTCGTCCCGATTAAGTTTCAACGTTGAAATGATTTGTTGTTAGTTCGTTCCGCTACAAAATAATACTCATTTCGAAGACGCAAACTTTGAAACTTTGGTTACGAAAACGATTTTACGATTTCATTTTGTAGTAATAAAACGTTAGGCACCGAGACGAGACGGAATAATAAAATGACAAGAAGAGGCATAAATGGAGATTTAGGTAGGATGAATGCACATACCGTCCTTCCTAATTCTACCGTAACGTCTCAACACTCTTAAAAATCCGGCAAAAGAAAGATGATAACTAAGGTTTTTCAAGTCAAATTTCACGCTTTACTATTTTTAATTGGTAGTTAAGTCAAGTACCTATAATTTTATCTATATGTCCGTTCATGATTCTCATTGAGGTCTCGCTCGAGCGTCCCAGAGTAAGCACGCGCTGGCTCGTTTAAGAATTTTTTACAACTACCCTCAATATGGCAAAGTGTCACAGCTGCAGCAAAGTTTTGAATAAAAAATCCACCGTTTTGGAATGTAGCCGCTGTCAAAAATTACTACTACGCTACTAACATCATGCAAGATCTGAGGAAGGAAGTTAGGAACATCGTAACGCAGGAGATCCGCGCAGTTACCACTTCCCTACAGTACTGCAGTGAGAAAGTGGATGAATTCGCGGAGTGTATCGATGCCCTAACTAATAAAATGAAAGATATGGAGAAAAAGATAACCCACCTCGACAGTCAGAATAGATCTTGCCTGCTGAAAATCGAATTTCTGGAGCAACGCAGTGTAGAACTTGAACAGCAGCTGCTGGGGGATCACAGGGATACCGGACTCCAATGACATGGACCTGCCTAAGATGGTGGAGAAAGTAGTCGACAAACTAGGAGGACCGTTAGGAGACATCTTATCTGTCAAACGGCTGCCATCTCGCCGAACTGGATTTGGGGCCGTCCACCTCCGTGTTCGCCAGGAATCAACCCGCCAACTCTTAATGTCTGCCGCCCGAAATACCACCATTACTGCAAAGCAACTCATGCTGAACCTGTCTGGAGCTCCAGCTGCTGAGAAAATCTACGTAAGGGAAGCGCTAACCTCATATCTGAAAAATCTTCTGTGGCAAGCTAAACAGGAACTCAAGGATACCTTTAAATTCATTTGGATAAAGGAAGGAAAAGTTCTTGTACGTAAAAATGAAAACGCAAAGGTATTTAAAATTCGAACCAAACACGATATCCAAAACCTATTGAGTAACGCCAACTAAATAACCTATCTTCTTATTTACATATCTAATCTAACTTAACTTATATTAGTACATACTTACTACTTATCTCTCTTAAGTCTAAATTATAATGGTTTTCATAGACCATACTAATATCATTGAACTTTTTGATTGTCAAGGATATTCGAATTATAAAAGCCTAGTACCCCATTTTCATAACAACGTTACCTGCCTACATGTAAATATAAGATCGCTAATTAAAAACTTTACTAAAATTGAGCAATTGTTAAATTATGAAACGTCTATTGATGTCATTGTTCTGACTGAGGTGAATGTGTCTGAGAATATCAAGTCACTATATAATTTACAAGGATATACAATGCACACTGAGATGAGAAAGCATCGCAAAGGCGGTGGAATCATTATAAGAAATAAATTTAGGTTTAAGCAAAAGAAAATCACTACCTTGCATTGTGAATGTCTTATAGGTACAATCACCGATAAGGCCTATTCTATAACTCTTTGCGCTATTTATAGACCGCCAAAACACAACAAACAACTTTTCACTGCAGAATTAGACCGTTTGCTTGACCAGATTGGAAATACTGACCTGATATTCTTAGGCGATATAAATATCAACTTAAAAACTGAGAACCCATTAAAAAAATCATACTTTGGCATTATGAGCGGGCATGGTCTATCATGTGGGATCTCTGACTATACACGGATTGAAACACTGAATGAATTGGTAACTAAAAGCTGCATTGACCATATCTTTGTCCGATCCCGCATGAGAGATGTATATGCCGCTGCGCTCTGTACTGTACTGGCCGATCACAGAATTATCACTGCAACCTTAGTTGGTGACTCTCATGTACAGGATGCTCCTATTTATGCAACTTTATTAAATAATGGTAGAATCAAAGACTTTTTAGATAATATTGACTGGGACTCCACGTCTAATATGAATTGCCCCGATAAAATATACAATTTTATCAATATAAGTTTTAATGACTGTTACAATGAAGCGAAATACATGAAAAAGATAAGTAACTCAAATCGCATTCATTACAAATGGGTTGATAAAAACGTAATAAAACTTACTAAAGAAAGAGATCCCTTTTTTTCAGAATGGATTAGAGATACTAGTAATAAAGAACTAAGGTTAAGGTATAATAAAATAAGAAATAAAACTAATAAAATAATTTACAAAAATAAAAATAGTTATATTAAAAAAGAAATACATAATGCTAAAAATGACACTAAAAAACTGTGGCAAATAATAAATAATATTACAGGAAAAATAAATAACTCATTGGATAAAATCATAAAAAAAGCATTTAGCGACGAAAAAAGTCTAAAAAATATATGTAATAACTTCGCTAAACAATTCCAATATAATGTTAAATCAATTGTACCCAATTGCAAATATAACCTAGTCGATAAAAATGATTACTCTAGGTCAGTTGATAAATCATTGTTCCTTCCGAAAGCTACTGAAAGCGAAATACATAAAATAATAAAACTCACCAATCCGCATAAAGCTCCAGGCGTCGACGGGATTCGAGCAGTGGACGTTGTAAGAATAGCTGACCGGATAGTTGGTACGTTAGTTCACCTTATAAACACTAGCATCTCCACTGGTAGATACCCTACAGAGCTAAAAACTGGGATTGTTCGCCCAATCCATAAAGGAGGCAGCACGCATGATTATGGAAAATACCGTCCGATTACGATTTTGCCGGTTATAGATAAAATTGTAGAAAAATACATTTGTGGTAAAGTTCAGCAATTTTATTCTTTAAACGATGTGTTGTCGTCTCAACAGTATGGCTTTCAGCCGAAAAAAAGCACCACGCTGTTATTATCTCGCTTTACAGATGATGTTAATTACCACCTTAATGCAAAAAGACATGTCATCCTAGTATTTATAGACTACGGAAAAGCGTTTGACACGCTAAAGCATGACCTTCTAACTGAAAGGCTAGAAAGTAGCGGATTAAGAGGAAATTTGCTGGAATGGTGTAAAGACTACCTAAGAAACCGTAGCTACCAAGTCCGAGTAGGAGACGCATATAGTGACAGCATCAACATCACTGAAGGAACAGCACAGGGTCAGTACTAGGTCCTCTGCATTACTTAACTTATGTGAATGATCTAAACAATGTGATAAAGTAATGCACGGTATACACATTTGCTGACGACACCTGTATTATGGCTGCTGATAAGGATCCTTTGATTGCGCAAAATCAGATCCAAGAAGACTTCACAGCAATTTGCAAGTGGTCACATGATTCAGGCTTAGTCATCAATGGAGATAAAACTAAGCTCATTCATGTCTGTTCTAGTCATAATTATTATCCTGGTAGAGAAAGCCTGAAAATCGTGTCACATAGTCACGATTGCCTTCACTCTTCAAACAAATGTTCCAAAGATTGTCACCAAATTGAGCAAATGACTCAGTATACATACTTTAGGCTAATAATAGACCATAGATTCAATTGGGGGAAGCACATTGATAAAACCTGTAATAAGCTGAGAGCCATTATGGCAAAGTTTTGTATAATAAAATGTAAAATTCCATATCATATTCTATTGACCTTATACAAGACACTGGTGGAAAGTATATTGTCATATGGACTCACTAGTTATGGTCGAACTTTTAAAACCTACCTAGATCAAATTTATAAAATTCAATGTAGACTACTGAAATTAATAGTACCCCATAAAGTTAAAACTAAATACTCAGGTGATCCTGAAGGGCTATTTAATTACTGTGGAGTATTGCCTATTCATAAAAAAAGTGAATTGAATTTACTAATAGAACAATATTTTCGTACAGAGATCCAAGTTCCTAAAAGTCACGCCAAAGTTACTAGAAGCATTACACACAAAAAGTTTAACGTCCCCTCGTTTAATAACGTATATGGCAAGCGAACCTCCCAATACTTAATACCATACCTTATAAATAAATTGCCACTCGATATTAAAAATAAAATAACACAAAAGAATATCAAAGCCATATTAACAAAACATTATTTATAATAACTTAGCTTATTTTAACTGTAGAGCTTAACTATTTACATTAATACATTTTTTAAATATTTTACTTTGCTATGAAATGGAGCATCCTGTAGCTAAGCTCAAGCGCAGCGTTGTCACTCATTGTTCGCTGGCCCGATGCGCGTGATTGGTGGATCACTTCACACCGCGCCTCGCCTTACAGCTACACGACTCGAGAACATGACTGTGGCACCGCTGTGTTTGTATGCCTATCTGCCTACCGTGTTTACATTATTATTATATTATTATTGCTATTTTAAGAGAACCCTAGTGTCTAGTTAAACCTAACTTAGGATTTAAGACACTATGTACCAAAACCATGTAATATTTTTATCAATAAACGAAATTACAATTACAATTGAATGTAAAAAAAGTAGAAATTGTTTGCCCCTTTGTGGTCTATGTCGCCATTTCACGGCTAAAAGTCTGAAAGGATTGTAATGAAGGAAGGAGATAATATTCTGTCCTGGGAAATTGGCCACTACTTTCGCAAGAAATGACATACCATCATTTATGACTAATTAGTTTTATTTATCGTGGACATTCTTTAGCGGACAGATTTTTGAAAATTATCTTTGTTTTCATAATTCTAAAATGTTTAATAATTTTCTATTTTAATTTTAGACATAGACACTCATTTATTTGCTGTTGTAGTACAAAAACAGACATAAAAATACATTTTAAAAATAACATAGTAACTTATAGTACAAGAAAAACAATTGCACAAAATGATTTGATTTAAAAAAAAAAGGTATATTAACAATAAGACTAGACTAAGTATGTATATACGGTACTCTTTTGCATTGGGTGTGCCCGTAAGAATAGTTGTACATTAATATAAATAAATAAACTCTATAGATACATCCTTACTACTCCTCCAGCAGAGTAATAAAGTGAAGACGAACAGTTCTCAGGCTACAGGCATCTCTCGTCGGTTTATAACTCTTCCGAATTCTGACTTTTACAGAGTATCCCAGTAATTAGTAATGAATTAGGAAGAATAATATTTACGCTCACACTTCAAAATTATTCATGAAATTTTATATTATTCTGTGTCTTTCATTAAAAAAATTCAGTAGTTATTATTGATTCATGACACGGTCTACGGCCCAAGTTAGTCCGTATAGCAAGAAAATTGAATATGATTTATTTCCCATAACTTATGTCAAATGTTTCACAAGTGTTCCTATTCGACACACTAGGAGGACTAATTATTATCTCTCTGAGGAATTTTTCTTTCTTTGTGAATTACCTACTCGTAGCTCTATGCTGTTTGACAGGTATGTTTCTCTCAGGAATTTTCCTTTCTCTGTGAATTTTTTACTCGTAGCAACACCACCGAGCTGAAAGAATTGTATAAAATGAGTATAAGGCAACCTCGCACACTTGAACGAGAAAGACGAATCGTCAGAAATCAATTGTTTCAATTATTTTAACATTTGTAGAGTTTAAAATGACAAAAAGGATTTTAGAACTATGGCATAGTTTTCTTTTTTCAAAGAGAATTTAGTTCTGTCATGACAATGATCTTTGTTTGAACTATTTGCGTTTTATTATACCTTGAGCTTGCAAGATAAAATAGTGTTTTATGGTTTTTGTTTATAAGAATATACATATAATCAGAATAATTGGATAGAGGATCGGTGACCGCTGTAGAGGTGTTAAACATTTATTTATTTTTTAATCACAGAAGGTAGCTGCTGCCCTTCCTCTGGCAGAGGACCCCATAGTCGACGTCGAGTTGTTACGCCCGCGCCGCAGTGACCGCTACTGCCGACAACATACACTGAAATGTCGCAGTAGCATGAAAGCCGTCGCATACACGGGGCGATCGAAGTAGGTAGAGTGATCGCAAAACTTAATGAGCTCTGTGAACGTAGGCACGGAAGCAAAACTGCGCAAGTACAATCAAATAGAAAAGTGATATTTACCAACTAGCGACCCACCCGGGCTTTGGCTAGAAATCCTTTTGATGGCGCTAATAGACACACCTGTTGCAGCTGCAGTCCGCTGAAGTACCATTTTGAGGTTGAATTAAGACTTTCATTGTCTTTTTTTCTCATATAACTTTTGACATCGAACACCATTTTCCATGTTTGACGACGCAGTACGTTATTCCGTCCGCGAGGCATATTTAACATTTAAGAGAAACAGCTAATATCAGGGAATAAAATACAAAATCGCAAGAACAAAGTATCAAATCAACGAAACGAACACCGAACAACCGTCAAAGACTTTGCTGCGTCATTGTACTTGAAAGCATTCATTCGACAGTATTGCCCACTAGATTATAAATAAATTTGCTACATAGTAGTTATTTTATTTTCAAACTTGGGTTAATTGCGTTCGATAAAAAGTTTAATTAATTTATTCTAACATTTTAGATTTAAAATAATCCGTCATTGAGTGTAAGATTTTTTCTATAAATATTGAATTGGAAAACAGTTTTATGAACGAAACGTGCTGCACAAAATAAAAATACGCCAGAATTCTTGTCGGCAACCCTGGTTTGACAGACAGATCCCCTCTCACCCCGTTCTTTCCCTTCAACGCCTTATTTACGGTTCAGTGCGCAGCCGTTGAAGCCAACTTCACAGAGCTCATAAAGATTTGCGCGTACTCTACTTACGAGTATAGTAAGGAGTTTGCATATTTTTTTAACTTTATCAAAACTTCTGTAGGGTCAACCCTACTAATTCCGGACTAGGGGTAAGCGAGTGCGGTGGTTTTGAGCGAACCGCCTCATTTATAGCGACTCGCATCGCTAACAGCAAGCAGAGCGTTAGGAATTATAATTCCACTTGTTTATAACTTAAAGTTGATTGGTGAAATCGAGTAAGTATCTGTTACGAAGTAACATTACCTACATAATCTGTACAATAATGATCACAGATTATTGTAGTTGCGACAAGTTTGGGATCTGTTATTGTTAAATCAGACAAAGGTGACCTTAATTCAAAGCAACTTAGATTTGATTATGCGTCGATAAAATCGGCAAGTTCGGCGATAAACCGTAGTGCCGGATATTATCGTGTCGGAGGCCGAAAGCATGTCTAGTACAAGCTGCTAGAGTTTGGATCACGTTCTTGATACAATTGGTAAGTATTTAACGTTATACTTTGGGTTAATGAAATTCTTCTTTTGACGAGTAAATAATGCTTATATGTACATGAGAATCATGCACATCGGCTAGCAAGTAAGCCTACCAAGTGTGACCGCCCGAATTGGATTAATCTCGGTATACGAGTAGAACATTGAAAAATACTAGACATGTGTTTTTATTCTCGTCTATGTTCTATGTATTCTTTTAGTTTATCCTTAAAACTGAGTTATGATGTTCTATTCGTATACCACGATTCATCCGATTTGGGCGGTGACACTTGGACTTGTAAGTGGTCGTGACATGAAATACTACTCGTGCAATACGTACCTATATCAGTGTGGTTTGGGAAAGGATAAGATACGACTATTTAGTTGGTAAGCGACTACTACACTGCCTCGGACCAAGAGTCTTAATTCCGCGCTACGCGACCAAAGGACTTTAGCGTAATAGCTCTAAAAGTATTTTGAGCTCTCTGAACTATTAACACTGAAGCCGAAACATTTTCCGCACTACTTGTAAACAAACTGCGGTCGCGCAGTAATCTGAATAACGGGGCAAGTTTTATTAAAAAATCGTGAAATTGCCCCAATGGCCCCCGGGGGGGAAACTTCCCGTAATGTCAGCTAACGGCCGCGAAAAAACGAATGTAATTTCTCTTAGCTAAAGTCGCTCCAACATAATTGATTTGTTTTAATTTTATCACTTTTCTTTTGAGATTGAGTGCTGGAGTCGTGTGGCTCCTCGGTCTATTAAGTCGTCGTTGTGACTTATTTTTGTACGATTTTTAACGTCTGACCTTTTCCCGTTTATCCCCGGTGACTGTGAGTCAACTGTTGGTAATGTGTGGAAATAAATAAGTGTGGAAAATGTTATCCGCTGACAATATCGCTAGTGACTCGGGTAAGTTAATTTTTACTGTGATTCTACTAGGCCAGTTGATATAAATTACTTTAAATAGGAACCAGTGAAAAAGGCATACTTAGTTGAGACAAAGTCCAAACATGTTTGTTTAGTGAGTTACCTGCTTGTTATTAAAACATATTTAGTAACACTACCTAGTCGTAGTAATTAGGATTCACTTTGGGTTTATTTAAACAGCTTTATGTCGTGTGTTTGAAACTGTGAAATAAGCTTGAGGCAGCCATTTAAATTAATGTTCTAACGAACGGATTTGTGATGTACAGAGTTCGTGGACTCACCAGTATTTTTTTGACTCTGCAAATATTCTCTTCCAGCGCATGTGTGCTTAGGATACAATTATTTTAAGATTTATCTACGTAGGTGTATTTTGTTATACAAATCACTAGAATGTGCATTTGAAACATCGTGAGGCTTATTAAATATTATAATAATAACTGCAGAAGCTATGCCGGGACAACAGGCAGGTACCCATAACATACCTAAGCTTTGCTTATCTTGGAGCTCGATGAATTCTACTTTTACCAACACTAGATTTGCTATCCAAGATTGGTCACATCTCTCTCGTTTTCATGCCCATTGCGTTAAGCGGGCTCTTCTAAACTTCCAAGTATCCAGCTTTATCTTCATGGTCTCGGCACTAGACAAAACTCAAGTTGCAGTAAAACGAACGGTTCACGACTTTCATGACACTCGGAATCGAAACCAATATTGGAGCAATGTGGAATCGGTAAATTCGAAGTATATTTCGTCCATTCGATATAAGTTGGAACGGACGCACGTGCTCTCTATGGGCCCTAGCGGGCCGGGCTCTCGTAAATAATGGACCCAGGCCTGGGACAGGACAGGAGTGGCCATTCTCGGGTGTGAATGGCGATGCTCATTTGAGGGCCAACCTGTTGGGACAGGTAGGGACATGGGACCTGTCCTAGCCAATGAATTTAAAATCTGTCTTGATAGGTACTACCGGATTCATTTAACCCTCCGAAAGGAATCTTTCTGGCAGTTCTAAAAATTGAACTTTGTGATTGCAGCGGCCGCAAGGAATCGTTGGATGAAGGCGGCTCAGGACCGCTATTCGTGGCGTCGTTTGTGGAAGGCCTGTGTTCAGCAGTGGATATGTACGAGCTGATGGTGATGATTTGATGTCCTAGCTGAATTTCATACCGCTACGTGCGCTGGATATTATTTTAGTGTACAAGCATTTGCTCAAACAGAGTTGTACCACAGATTAGGTAATGTTATTATACTCTCTTTTACCTCACGCATATTGGACAGTTCAATAAAACCTTCTGCTCTATGATTTTACCTAGATACTTTGCCAGTAATGGCTCCTATTCGCTAATAGGAGCCAAAGTTTTCGACAAACAAAGGTACCCAGATTAAACTCAAAAGCACTTGGATTATAGTATGTAGTTCAGTGAGTTGTGAACTGGATATTACATAGTTTGAGTTGTACGTACAGTGGTCATTTTATTTCAAAAGTATGTTGATTCCAAGCAAATATATTATTTATTGTTTTACAAAACAATGAAACATATTGAAAGAATATGTGTATAATATTGAAAGAATACATCAGTGAACGATTTTTTTTCTTTCTTTCTTCTATGCAATAGTGAAAGAATCAGCAAAATTGGCTACTGATTGGCGGAGATATCAAGTAACATACATAATTTACGCACGGTCGAGTTGAGAACCTCCTCTTTTTTCTAGTCGGTTATTATACTTATATATTACAAGCTTTTTTATTGTGATGCTGGAATTCTCATAAGAATTAAGTTGACAAATCGAACAACAAAATAATATTATGCCGAGTTCAAAATATTATAAGCGATTGCAATGAAGAAAGGGGCTCTTTAATTCAATTGTATTTTTTTATCCTATATCGTTGTCTTTTATTCACCTAATTTGATACAATGCTCTTGAAATAGAAGCAAAGTTAGTTCGGATAAAAGCTTTAGTAGTTTATAATATGTTCAAAAATTCAAAGATAAGTACCTAGTAGGTATATTTTAGTTTGAAGTCTATTTTTGTGTTTAAAAGTTCTATATTTATTTCCAGTTATTTTCACACAATTCTAAAGTTATGTAGGTAGATAAAATTTCCGCCGCACTTTACACGTGAATATTCGTAAAATATTCAGCGCAAGAAATACGGTGAGCTTCGTCTCTTAAGAGGATATACAATGGATTTATGAGTTACACAGTTTTTATTGTGGAGTTACAACCCTCTTCGTGATGAAGTATAGTAAGTACCTACTATGTTGGGACGGAGTGCGATGGTGCGAGGAAACAGGATGTGATGGTGCTATGAAACAGGCTGCGATGGTGTGATGAAACAGTCTGCGTTAAACACATGTTGAAAATGTAGCAGATGGTTAATAGCTAGATGTACGGTTATAGGAGCTGTCTTTTGCCATTTGCTTTCTGTTTTTCATTTTTATTTCTCAATTAATTTTTATTTATTCAGTAAAACAAAAAAACTTACGAATCATTACTTTGCCGTAACACAGTTATAACCTAGCACGGAAAGTAAAGGCTTTGTCTGTACCGTATTTTTTTACCTTTTACTAATTTTATTTAGATAATTTTGCATGAACAACTCTGTATTTAGTTAGTAGGTACATAAACAATGTTTTATAAGTTTTGTACAAATAAATATTGTTATTCTTATAACTATTTCACTTGGGTCTTACTAGAAACAGAATCAAAATTTGTGTAGGTTAAGCATGAACGGGTCCGTTGTCCACGAATAATTATGCCAAAAACAAAATTTTTGGCATACAGAAACCAACAGTACTTACCTACATACATTTATTTCATTTTAGATGGAGCGATTCAATGACGACTTCTACGGCGAAGTAGAAGAAGGCTCATCTGGCGACGCGGTAATGGGTTTAATTCCTACTGCGGGACAAATTTCTATGTTCTATGACAAATTACTAATTTAAACAATCTAAGGCTATAAAATTCAGTGTAAAAACCACCAGTTGTCCAGTTTTTTGTATAGATCAGAAAAATATCAAAATTCAAAGTACAAAATTATAAAACTACTAGCTTCTGCGCGCACTTTTTCGGGGTAAAATGTAACCTATGTCCGTCCCCGGGATACCGTCTACCTCCTCGTATCCTCCTCCAAATTTAATTCCGATAAGTTCAGCCCTTTAGGCATCAGTGAGACAGAATTACTTTGGAATTTATAACTTTAAATAATATGTATTAATATGGATCATGCTTATTAGACACGGTAAGTAAGAGAGTTACATACCCCGGCTACGAGCCGTCTGGCACCTCCATAAACTGAGTAAAGACCTCTTGCATGATTCATGGTTTACCTCCCTCGCTATGCTCTTGCTATGTTACTAATAGCCCTACTGTTATAATAGCCTTTTAAACACCGTCTAAACAACATATGTAGGTACCTTCTTGGTATCGAGTGAGCTCACATGTAGATCCATACCAGATAATTTTTAGATATTCTCGGAGTTCATTTCGACTATAGTATCGAGGCGTTATCGTGACGTCAGATTTTTGTATGGTATTTGCGTTGTTCTTTGTCAGCACAATAGGGAAGCTGTATATAAATCCCATAGAAAAATGATACTTTACGATACCAGGTGAAAACGAACTCTGGGCTCTGGTATTGTATCATATAATATAATACTCTGGAAAAGTGGGTAATAATTGAAGCAATATAAAACTCACCGTAAGCAATATACACGACTTACAGCAGGTTTCGGAAACACATTATTATCTTTCAAATTAATTAATCAATGGTCAAATCATATTCAACATCATAATTATCCTCATATTATTTTAGTGGGGCTGGGGACGAACGCTACAAAAGCTTCCCGCTGGACCCTATAGGGAGGAACGGGAAGTAAACTTCTCGTTAGTTCCCATTAGGCGAAACGTGGGGACGAGCGGAATTAACCCAACCATCGCCTATCAATCACAATAGCAAAACCTACCTTGTATTGCAAGACACACCAGCTTAAAATGCGCTCTAAGGGCCATGTTGTGAAAGGTCGCTCTATCATAGATCTGCAATGCTTGAATAACGTTCATGCCATAGACCTCATTTAACATTTTTTTTTCTCTTTTTGTGTATTTTTTAACATTTCTGTCTAATTTCTTTCATTATTAAAACTTTTGAAACGATCATGGTTATTTACAACACTAAAGTTATTAACGGGATATTTACTATGATTTGAATAACTTTTCTTTCATAAATGTTTGTGTCTTCTGATATGGGTCCTTAATTTTGTATTAAGCATGTGGTCAAATAAACGATATTTATTTATTTTTTATTCATAGAAAACCGTTACTCAAGCTTAGATAGATGATTGAGCAAAACCTTCTTACGGACTAAGTTTAAAACGGGCTGCTGCCCCGCGCCCGTTACTTGTCAAAATGTGCCTTTTATTTCTCTATCCTGTTCCTCAGCAACGGTACTTATAACACTGGGTGGAAGATAGGATGTGGTTCAGTCAGTATGTATGTTTGTACAAATACTTTCATTCAAACTGTAAGTTTAGGTATAATTATAGGTATAAAAATAGAGATTCCGAGCGAACCGACCGTGATAGAATAGGTACATATTAATATTGCCTTTCAAGATAACAAACAGCTCCTTTCTGTACATGTCCCAGATTGAATTTTAAATCTATACTCTTAGGTCGTGTAAGCGATTTCCAATAACACCCTTGTAACCGAGATACAGAGTGTTAAGATAGTTACAGCGGAGAAGTTTCACTTGTTGGTAACATAACAGTATTAAAAGACATAATAATCAATGCCCTTAAAAAAGAGAGCCCATTGCCCAGCAGCAGGACAGTCGTCAGCATCATAAGCCTATACTAATTCACCGCTGGACATAGCGCCCTGTCTTCGGCATCTTCTCTCTCTCTCTCAATCGAAGGTCAGCGGACAGTAACGGCTGAATAATAATGAATATGCGCCAGATTTGTGAAGACAACAATAATTTGTAGTAACTTTTCTATTTTCGCTGGTCATTGGTTCATTTACTTTGGTTTTTATTCATAACTAGCTGACCCGTGCCCACTTCGTTGGGCGGTTGAACAACTTTTCCATAATTTCTCACCGTTTAAACCTTCCCTAGACCTCCACGAACATTTCAAGACTAAGATAAGATAAATCCGTTCAGCCGTTCTCGAGTTTTAGTGAGACTAACGAACAGCAATTAATTTTTATATATACAGTAATTTAATATGAACTTTATACCATAGCAATAAAGCTCAAATTGACTACGTTTTAGTTACAAATCATTTGTATGGGAAAAAGAAAAGGGCTATTTTTAGGGTTTTTCAAGCAATAATTCTAATTTTTCTCGCCGTAAAAACCATCCTTGAACTTCAACGAACATTTTAAAAAAAGATTTGGCCAAATTGGTCCAGGCGTTGTTGAGTTATGCGCTTACCAACACATTTTGCGATTCATTTTTATATTATAATAATTCTGATGCAACCAATGAGTGGCAAAAATAAAGGAATTTTAAGTAATCAAAACTATTCCTGAAAAAGATGAGTCAATTTCGATTTCGACGCAAGATGTCAAAGCGCAGAATGCGCAGAAATTTTTAACAGATATACGTAGAACCATGTAGAACGTAATGCTGAGTCGATATTACTCAAGCAATATTCAATCTTATTAAAACATGGCAGAGCCATGTCTCGCCTACAAGCAGATTGTAATGTAATGAGAGTGAATGCGATAGCGATTGTCACTTGTTTGCGTTTGTTTGAACAAACAAATATTGCGCGAACAGATTCAATCTGCTGTGTTTGGATACAAGTTTCATCGGATACCTACGACAACAGAGAATCACCTTCTTACGAGTAGAAGATGAGTAGAGATGAAAGACAGCAAACATTAGATTTTATCATAATATATGGAAATCATGGTATATGTATTTAAAATCACAAACCTAATTCTTTTATCAGGCAGAAATATTACATTTTTGTAAAATGTATTTCCGTTTCTATGTGCAAATACGTTTCACGGAGAGCTCTAGAGCACGCCACTACTCTCGTGCTAAATTAACTCTGGTAATTAAATAAATCCTTATTTTCCGGTACTTTGTGGAGCCACTGAGCGAAATAATAATGATAATTTCATTTCGTCGCTTTACATCGTTGCTTGTTTTGTTTTCCACACACTCGTTTAGCTGCGGGCCACGCGGGGGCGCCATTTGTATGGTTTTCTTGTTTCAGTTCAGAGTAGGTAAATTCATAATTTCGGGCTAGTTATTACGTTTAGTTTTCACATGTGAATAACGAGGGTCTTTATTACGTAGATTTCCGAGTAGCTCTGTGTTTTGATAACAAAATTAAACTTATTTAGATAAGTTAGGTCTATTGTGTAATTCCAAGAGTTTATGATTGGGTTCAGTATAACTCAAAGAGAAAACAAACCACACAAAGCCATTACTTTATTCTAGCAGCTTATAAATAATAGATTCAGGCGTTACTTTGCGGAAATCCATTGCACAATATTAGAATGAAGAAATATTTAGTAACAATTCCGCGTATAACCTTCTCTGATAGTATTCATCAAAGTAAGTTGTCTACTAGTTTCGTCTCTCCACGAGACATCTTCAGGACACCACAATACTCGACCTTGACATTGAGATTGGTAAGCACAGCAACACCGACAGAGTCCCGCCAGTGATGTTGCCTCTCCGAGCTCCGCGCGCCAAGTGAAGCATTGCCCGCAAAACTCCCCTTTATATAGTCACGGATCAAACAGTGCGCACACAAAGTTCATAGTGTGTGTGTGGCAGTACTATTGTTTGAAAAGATTCGTAATAACGGTGACCTAGGCAAACCTGTACTAAGTTCATTCAACAGTGTATTATTACTATATTTTGTAATTTCTAAATTTTCTAAGACTGACATCCTAAATCCCTTATCACAAGTATGTAAAATAGAAAAACAATGATTTTGACTTAAAGAATGACCAGATTCCAATAAATGTTTTGCAAAGTTAGATTTTTCTGGATAATTGTTTCTATAAGCAGCTAAATGTTCTTTATACCTAACCTGAAAACTACGACCCGTTTGACCTACATAAATACCATTACATTCGTCACATACCAACTTATAAACACCCGATTTTTTATTGTTATCTAACCTATCTTTACCGTTACAAATCTGTTTTAATAAATTGTTTGTTTTGAACGCTGCGTGTACTTTATGTTTAGACAAAACTCTTGAAACTCCGTCACTCAATGGACCTAAATAAGTTAAACTGCCCACAAATTTGTCTATCCTTTCTGGAGCTACGGGATACAATAAGGAACGGATAATGTTTTGTTGTTTACTTCTTATTAAACCATCAACCATCTTTCTACTATATCCATTACTTTCAGCCGTGTGGTAAATAATAGATAGCTCTCTGTTAAAGTTCTCCTGAGATAAGGGTACTGACATCATTCTATGGACAAAACTACGGTAAGCTGATAGCTTATGTTGGAATGGATGACAAGATGAATTTGGTATTGTAATATCTGTGTAAGTAGGTTTTCTGTAAATTTGAAAATCATGCCTATTGTTTAACCTAGTTATTGTCAAATCTAAAAAGTTCAGTGAACCACCAATTTCTAATTCAAGTTTAAATTTTATTTTTGGATGAATTGCATTAAGTTTGTTAACGAACAGTTCTATTTGACGCAAACTTCCAGTCCAGCATATGATAATGTCATCTACATAACGATAATAATATAAAATGTTTGATTCCCCTATAATGTTTTTATTCTCAAAACTGTCCATGAAAATGTCTGCCATAAGTGGACTTAGTGGTGAGCCCATAGCTAACCCTTCTTTCTGTTTGTAATATTGATTGCCAAATTGGAAGTAATTTTGTTGCATACAAGTTCTAGTCAAAGATATTAACTCCTCCTTTTCTGCCGGAAGTACTCGTTGTCGCTCAAGATGTCCTTCCAATATTGTCAAACTCTCCTCATAAGGTACGTTTGTAAATAAACTTTCTACATCCAGCGATAATAACTTTGCATTGTGAGGCAGGCTAACATCTTTAACTTTGTTGACCAAATCCATACTATTCTTTAAGCTATACTTTGGATTGAATCTAGATCTACTTTTTAATTCGTAATTTAAATATTTTGATAAACCATATGCTGGTGCTCCTATGTAAGAGACAACGGGCCGGATTGGAATATTATTTTTATGTATTTTAGGTAAACCATACAACATTGGTGTTCTTGGATTCATAGGAATTAAATATTTAAGAGAGTTTGGAGAAATAAAGCATGAGTTTTTTGTCATTTCTTTTAATTCCTGTGTGAAACCTTTGGTTGGGTCGGAATTCAATAATTCAAAATCATTGCCCTGTATAACCTCATTAACCTTCTGCACATAAGTACCCCTTTCTAAGATAACTACAGTATTACCCTTATCTGCTTTTGTTATCACTAAGCTATTTTGATCTACCTTATTCCTTAAAGATTTAAAAACATTTAATTCCCTTGGTAAACTTGGAACTATAGCTGAACTAATTGGTTTCTTTATTAAAGAGGCTACCTCATGTTTAACCCCTTCGTCAGCTTTACCCCTAACAATTGCCATCTCTGAATCAACAGCCAAAATCTCCAAAGTTTTCTTATTTAAAACTGGTTGTAAGTTGTATTTAAGACCCTTTTCTAACAGTGATAATTCTGAAGTTGTGAACTGAACGCCACTATGATTTTCTACGCGTTGATAGAACGTATGAGGACATGGTTGCTGCACAGTATTACTATTCCCCCTTAGTCGGTCTACCCTCTGTTTGTCTCTAACTAATCGATCTAATTTCCCTGTCTGAATTATATATTTCCTGTGGGCTAACTCAGCAGCGTATTCCCTAGCTTTATTATCTAGTAAATCAAATTCTATGTTGTGTAAGGAATAAGCTAACTCCATGTGTAAAACTCCCAAGTGAGTTTTATAGTTGTCTCTGATAGTAAACCAATGTTTTATTTCCTCATTTAACCAAGTATTCCTAGCCCTTATCAAAGCAACATTAGCTGCCCTACTATTTGTATTACTTCTAATTTTAATGTAAGATGGAATAACCCCCAAATGTTTACACTGTTGATTGAACCATACATTTTGAGCTGCAATACGATGTGACTGAGTGAGTTTGATGTATAATTTTGCCTGTTCAGCTGTACCTGCTGATCTAAGATAAATAATAGATTCAGGCGTTACTTTGCGGAAATCCATTGCACAATATTAGAATGAAGAAATATTTAGTAACAATTCCGCGTATAACCTTCTCTGATAGTATTCATCAAAGTAAGTTGTCTACTAGTTTCGTCTCTCCACGAGACATCTTCAGGACACCACAATACTCGACCTTGACATTGAGATTGGTAAGCACAGCAACACCGACAGAGTCCCGCCAGTGATGTTGCCTCTCCGAGCTCCGCGCGCCAAGTGAAGCATTGCCCGCAAAACTCCCCTTTATATAGTCACGGATCAAACAGTGCGCACACAAAGTTCATAGTGTGTGTGTGGCAGTACTATTGTTTGAAAAGATTCGTAATAACGGTGACCTAGGCAAACCTGTACTAAGTTCATTCAACAGTGTATTATTACTATATTTTGTAATTTCTAAATTTTCTAAGACTGACATCCTAAATCCCTTATCACAAGTATGTAAAATAGAAAAACAATGATTTTGACTTAAAGAATGACCAGATTCCAATAAATGTTTTGCAAAGTTAGATTTTTCTGGATAATTGTTTCTATAAGCAGCTAAATGTTCTTTATACCTAACCTGAAAACTACGACCCGTTTGACCTACATAAATACCATTACATTCGTCACATACCAACTTATAAACACCCGATTTTTTATTGTTATCTAACCTATCTTTACCGTTACAAATCTGTTTTAATAAATTGTTTGTTTTGAACGCTGCGTGTACTTTATGTTTAGACAAAACTCTTGAAACCTACCTCTTACCAATCTCAATGTCAAGGTCGAGTATTGTGGTGTCCTGAAGATGTCTCGTGGAGAGACGAAACTAGTAGACAACTTACTTTGATGAATACTATCAGAGAAGGTTATACGCGGAATTGTTACTAAATATTTCTTCATTCTAATATTGTGCAATGGATTTCCGCAAAGTAACGCCTGAATCTATTATTTATCTTAGATCAGCAGGTACAGCTGAACAGGCAAAATTATACATCAAACTCACTCAGTCACATCGTATTGCAGCTCAAAATGTATGGTTCAATCAACAGTGTAAACATTTGGGGGTTATTCCATCTTACATTAAAATTAGAAGTAATACAAATAGTAGGGCAGCTAATGTTGCTTTGATAAGGGCTAGGAATACTTGGTTAAATGAGGAAATAAAACATTGGTTTACTATCAGAGACAACTATAAAACTCACTTGGGAGTTTTACACATGGAGTTAGCTTATTCCTTACACAACATAGAATTTGATTTACTAGATAATAAAGCTAGGGAATACGCTGCTGAGTTAGCCCACAGGAAATATATAATTCAGACAGGGAAATTAGATCGATTAGTTAGAGACAAACAGAGGGTAGACCGACTAAGGGGGAATAGTAATACTGTGCAGCAACCATGTCCTCATACGTTCTATCAACGCGTAGAAAATCATAGTGGCGTTCAGTTCACAACTTCAGAATTATCACTGTTAGAAAAGGGTCTTAAATACAACTTACAACCAGTTTTAAATAAGAAAACTTTGGAGATTTTGGCTGTTGATTCAGAGATGGCAATTGTTAGGGGTAAAGCTGACGAAGGGGTTAAACATGAGGTAGCCTCTTTAATAAAGAAACCAATTAGTTCAGCTATAGTTCCAAGTTTACCAAGGGAATTAAATGTTTTTAAATCTTTAAGGAATAAGGTAGATCAAAATAGCTTAGTGATAACAAAAGCAGATAAGG
>OX402007.1:15180213-15191941 GCA_947859395.1 Eupithecia insigniata | reverse complement strand
CTAACCTAACCTAACCTAACCTAACCTAACCTAACCTAACCTAACCTAACCTAACCTAACCTAACCTAACCTAACCTAACCTAACCTAACCTAACCTAACCTAACCTAACCTAACCTAACCTAACCTAACCTAACCTAACCTAACCTAACCTAACCTAACCTAACCTAACCTAACCTAACCTAACCTAACCTAACCTAACCTAACCTAACCTAACCTAACCTAACCTAACCTAACCTAACCTAACCTAACCTAACCTAACCTAACCTAACCTAACCTAACCTAACCTAACCTAACCTAACCTAACCTAACCTAACCTAACCTAACCTAACCTAACCTAACCTAACCTAACCTAACCTAACCTAACCTAACCTAACCTAACCTAACCTAACCTAACCTAACCTAACCTAACCTAACCTAACCTAACCTAACCTAACCTAACCTAACCTAACCTAACCTAACCTAACCTAACCTAACCTAACCTAACCTAACCTAACCTAACCTAACCTAACCTAACCTAACCTAACCTAACCTAACCTAACCTAACCTAACCTAACCTAACCTAACCTAACCTAACCTAACCTAACCTAACCTAACCTAACCTAACCTAACCTAACCTAACCTAACCTAACCTAACCTAACCTAACCTAACCTAACCTAACCTAACCTAACCTAACCTAACCTAACCTAACCTAACCTAACCTAACCTAACCTAACCTAACCTAACCTAACCTAACCTAACCTAACCTAACCTAACCTAACCTAACCTAACCTAACCTAACCTAACCTAACCTAACCTAACCTAACCTAACCTAACCTAACCTAACCTAACCTAACCTAACCTAACCTAACCTAACCTAACCTAACCTAACCTAACCTAACCTAACCTAACCTAACCTAACCTAACCTAACCTAACCTAACCTAACCTAACCTAACCTAACCTAACCTAACCTAACCTAACCTAACCTAACCTAACCTAACCTAACCTAACCTAACCTAACCTAACCTAACCTAACCTAACCTAACCTAACCTAACCTAACCTAACCTAACCTAACCTAACCTAACCTAACCTAACCTAACCTAACCTAACCTAACCTAACCTAACCTAACCTAACCTAACCTAACCTAACCTAACCTAACCTAACCTAACCTAACCTAACCTAACCTAACCTAACCTAACCTAACCTAACCTAACCTAACCTAACCTAACCTAACCTAACCTAACCTAACCTAACCTAACCTAACCTAACCTAACCTAACCTAACCTAACCTAACCTAACCTAACCTAACCTAACCTAACCTAACCTAACCTAACCTAACCTAACCTAACCTAACCTAACCTAACCTAACCTAACCTAACCTAACCTAACCTAACCTAACCTAACCTAACCTAACCTAACCTAACCTAACCTAACCTAACCTAACCTAACCTAACCTAACCTAACCTAACCTAACCTAACCTAACCTAACCTAACCTAACCTAACCTAACCTAACCTAACCTAACCTAACCTAACCTAACCTAACCTAACCTAACCTAACCTAACCTAACCTAACCTAACCTAACCTAACCTAACCTAACCTAACCTAACCTAACCTAACCTAACCTAACCTAACCTAACCTAACCTAACCTAACCTAACCTAACCTAACCTAACCTAACCTAACCTAACCTAACCTAACCTAACCTAACCTAACCTAACCTAACCTAACCTAACCTAACCTAACCTAACCTAACCTAACCTAACCTAACCTAACCTAACCTAACCTAACCTAACCTAACCTAACCTAACCTAACCTAACCTAACCTAACCTAACCTAACCTAACCTAACCTAACCTAACCTAACCTAACCTAACCTAACCTAACCTAACCTAACCTAACCTAACCTAACCTAACCTAACCTAACCTAACCTAACCTAACCTAACCTAACCTAACCTAACCTAACCTAACCTAACCTAACCTAACCTAACCTAACCTAACCTAACCTAACCTAACCTAACCTAACCTAACCTAACCTAACCTAACCTAACCTAACCTAACCTAACCTAACCTAACCTAACCTAACCTAACCTAACCTAACCTAACCTAACCTAACCTAACCTAACCTAACCTAACCTAACCTAACCTAACCTAACCTAACCTAACCTAACCTAACCTAACCTAACCTAACCTAACCTAACCTAACCTAACCTAACCTAACCTAACCTAACCTAACCTAACCTAACCTAACCTAACCTAACCTAACCTAACCTAACCTAACCTAACCTAACCTAACCTAACCTAACCTAACCTAACCTAACCTAACCTAACCTAACCTAACCTAACCTAACCTAACCTAACCTAACCTAACCTAACCTAACCTAACCTAACCTAACCTAACCTAACCTAACCTAACCTAACCTAACCTAACCTAACCTAACCTAACCTAACCTAACCTAACCTAACCTAACCTAACCTAACCTAACCTAACCTAACCTAACCTAACCTAACCTAACCTAACCTAACCTAACCTAACCTAACCTAACCTAACCTAACCTAACCTAACCTAACCTAACCTAACCTAACCTAACCTAACCTAACCTAACCTAACCTAACCTAACCTAACCTAACCTAACCTAACCTAACCTAACCTAACCTAACCTAACCTAACCTAACCTAACCTAACCTAACCTAACCTAACCTAACCTAACCTAACCTAACCTAACCTAACCTAACCTAACCTAACCTAACCTAACCTAACCTAACCTAACCTAACCTAACCTAACCTAACCTAACCTAACCTAACCTAACCTAACCTAACCTAACCTAACCTAACCTAACCTAACCTAACCTAACCTAACCTAACCTAACCTAACCTAACCTAACCTAACCTAACCTAACCTAACCTAACCTAACCTAACCTAACCTAACCTAACCTAACCTAACCTAACCTAACCTAACCTAACCTAACCTAACCTAACCTAACCTAACCTAACCTAACCTAACCTAACCTAACCTAACCTAACCTAACCTAACCTAACCTAACCTAACCTAACCTAACCTAACCTAACCTAACCTAACCTAACCTAACCTAACCTAACCTAACCTAACCTAACCTAACCTAACCTAACCTAACCTAACCTAACCTAACCTAACCTAACCTAACCTAACCTAACCTAACCTAACCTAACCTAACCTAACCTAACCTAACCTAACCTAACCTAACCTAACCTAACCTAACCTAACCTAACCTAACCTAACCTAACCTAACCTAACCTAACCTAACCTAACCTAACCTAACCTAACCTAACCTAACCTAACCTAACCTAACCTAACCTAACCTAACCTAACCTAACCTAACCTAACCTAACCTAACCTAACCTAACCTAACCTAACCTAACCTAACCTAACCTAACCTAACCTAACCTAACCTAACCTAACCTAACCTAACCTAACCTAACCTAACCTAACCAAAATCGGAGCATAACTCGCGGAGTTACAGTGATATAAAAACTTCAAGTTACGTTTTGAAAATTGACCCCCATATTTGTGGTTTTGATGTACATCAGTGGCAGCGGAAGTTATTTCCGATCTCGAGTCTTCTTAAATTATTGAAATCAAAGCAGTATCTACGGAGTTATCTTGAAAATAGTTTTGTAAACAAACTTGTGAAAGTTGTTCAAAATTATTATACCACGCCATTCAGTGGAAACACCGAGCTTGCTTGCTGCTGGGGGCTGTGTTTTTTGGAGTTCCATAATCTGTAACCAAATTCAGGCTTATTGCATTTTCCACTTCTGAGATATTGCCGTTTTAGTGTGGACCACTCAATATTTTGATCAATACTTCAAGATATCAGAAGTCTGGAAGTTGGCGTTCAAGAAAGAAGATTATAGGAGCTTCCTGTGGCTGCTTTTGCCGGGCCAATCGGTGTAGTGGTTGCAGAGAAAAGGTACTTGCTTTTTTCACAACAACCTAAAAGTAGGTTTCTACCTAATTAAATTTATTCATTTAAAGTTCATATCAAACTATTTTCAAATTGTTTTCTATTGCTTACCTACTTTTATTTATAATAGCTTCATTTAGGTATATAAAAATTTTCTATAATTTTTTTTTTTTATTCAAGTGGTTGTTGATAAATAAGCAAAACATTTTGTTAGATTGCCTAACCACGAATTGGTTTAGAGGAAAACTTAGTATTTTTAAGTTTATCATCAATTAAATTTTATCATAGCCCATTATATAACTGCTTATTATATGTATTACCTAGCATAATTCATCAAGTAGGTCTTTGATTGTATTCATTTTTCATCTACATCAAGTACAAACCATTCAAATGTTAGTTCATCATTCATAGTTAGTTGCATACTTTGTTTTGATTACTGGTGCAGAACTGAATTATAACATACCTACCTAGTATTTACAATCTTCTTAGAACTCGAGTTTTATTCACCGTGAAAGACTTTGGACGTAATATGATTCATGTTTGGTAAACATTAAACCTTATCAAGTTTGGGCCTATCTTTTGAGTACCTATTACTAGTTTGGGTATCTACACACAATCTTGTAATAGGTATTATTATTAACTTTTTTATTTAATCTTTTTCCATAGATTTAATTATAATTTGCTTATTTAGATTATAGGACAGGTGAATGAGACTTGATTTCTTTGGTATTTTGCTTGCCCGTGTGAGACTGAGTTTACTTTCATTTATTATTAGTCAGTCTTACATATTACCACTAGGCTTCTCAGGTTGATAGTGGGCTTTGTTCATCCTAGTCTTAGTTTGTTCAGGTTTTTATAGTGTAACCAGCATTTGAATATTAGTTCAGGCTTTGTTCATCTTGCTTTTGGTATTCATTCATCTAGTATAGACGCCATTGGATTCATGGATCATTAAGGACAATCAATCAAGCTGCATTTTGAGTATTTTAGTTGCCAGGGTTAAGGAAGAATTTATTTGGACCTGCGGCCTAGGTACCATTGGACTGTATAGGTACTTATTAGTGTGGTCGTCGGGTTTTAATTGTATCTCATTCTTGGTGGGGTTGATTAGGAAAAACAAGTAGGATAATTTATTTATTTTTGAAATTAGTTTTATTTTATTAAAAATTAAACAACTTATTTAATTCGAAAATACTAAGGATAAAATGCCATTTAAAACTAAAAATGTCAAGTGCAAGTCTAGCGGGCTTCTTAGGGGGGGGAAGGGTGATTCGCCGAAGTCGAGGACGCCGAGAGTGGGCGGTGAGATGCTGCCGTCATCTCTGGAGGCTGGCACTTCAAGGGGACTCGTTGCGCCGCCAGCCGCAAGGCGCGAGGTGCAGCCGCCGCTGTTCTACTCGCAATTGCGAGGCGGGGTGCGTTCTGACTCGAAACCTGGAAAAGTATGCCCAGTGGGTACATTAAGAAAGAGACTTGAGTCCGGCTCTGATGCTTCCACCCACCACCCACCTCGCTCCGAGGACAATGATTCTTTCTTGCGGCTGGGCCAGCTGGGCGCGGGTGCGCCTACGCCGACGCAGGCTCGAGGCGAAAACTCGATGCCGACGCCTCACTCTGCGCCCCCGCACTCGGACGCGGGCTCGCCCGCCGAGTCGCTCTCCTTTCTAGAGACCTCCGTGTTGGTGACGGGCGAGTCGGTGCAGGACGCGCCGCACCGCGCCAACTGTCTGCTGCGGAATACGGTGGCGGAGCTCGAGAGGTCTCGTAACCTTAATCGGGACATAAAGGATGCGGTGTTGGCGGGTGTGCAGGGACTGCACGCCTTGGTGATGCGCCTCGCGGACTCACGCTCGCGGCACCTCGCTGAGAAGGAGCGCGTGCGCGCGGTCGCCGAGAGACAGAGCGCCTTGCAGTTTAAGATTCACGCCGATAAGCTCGAAGTGATCACCTCGGGCCTGCAGAGCGGCCTGGATGAGCTGCGACTCACGACCATCAAGGCAGTGCAGGAGACCGAGGCGGCGCGCCGCGTCGTGGAGGAGATCAGCAGCAGGCTGGGGGCGCAGCCCGAGGAGGAGGCGACCAGCCTCCGTTTGGTGGGCCAGCTGCTCGAAGAGGCGCACGCCATCCGAGAGGAGTGCTCGGGCTCGCCGATGCCGCCCAAGCGGGGCGCGGCGGAGGGTCCCGCATCGGAATGCGATGCGGTAACGATGCAGCGGCCGGGAGAGGGGCCATCGCCGTTGCGCGCATCCTACGCGCACGCCGCGAGACATCCGCTGATGATAAAGTCCCGGAACCCCACTCATACCGGTGATGACATCCTGAAACATATAAAAACAAATGTTGATGTCATCGGTCTAGGGGTCGGGGTAAACGGCGTGCGGAAGTGTCGCGGCGGCGGTGTCGCCATCTCTTTGGAAAGTGCGCACGAGCGGGAGGTAATGGAGGGCGCTATCCGCGCGCTCGGAGATGAGTATAGCGTGTCGGAGCCGCGCCGCCGGGACCCGCAGCTGCGGCTCGTCGGCGTCGTCGCGGAGCTCGCGGACGCGCGCCTCGAGGAGGCCCTGCTTCGGCAGAATGAGGGGCTGCTGCGTAGCGTGCCGGAGGTGGAACGCAGCATCAGGGTCGTGCGGCGCATCAAGGGTCGCAACGCGGGACTCAACAACGTAGTGGTGGCGGTGAGTGCGGGCATGTGGCGGGCCCTGTTGGAGCGGCGCGTGCGGCTCGGGTACCAGGTGGTCGTGGCGCTAGACCAGTCGCCGCTCGTGCAGTGCTACCGGTGCCTGGGGTTCTCCCATCGAGTATCCGAGTGCCGCGCGCCCACCCCGCGCTGCGGATACTGCGCGGGTGAGCACGACACGCGCGCGTGCTCCGCCCGCGGTGGCGCGCCGCCGCGCTGCACCAACTGCGCGGCGCGCCGGCTTCCGGACCAGGAGCACCCCGCGTACAGCGCCGACTGTCCCGAGTGGCGCCGCTGGGACCGCATAGCGCGTCTCAGCGTGCGCTACTGCTGAGGGCACCGATCCGTCTGTACAGATGAATCTACATCTTAAAATTTTGCAGTACAATTTAGGCAGGGGTAGGGCGGCAACGCAGGAGTGTTTGAGAGAGGCCACCGCTAGAGGATTTCAAATTTTGATACTGCAAGAACCTTACGTTGGGACGGGGGGCCGCATGTCGCCGCCTACCGGTTGTAGGGTCATCCAGAGCGCGTCGGGGGGCCCCGGTGCTCCGGTGCGGGCCGCTATAGTGATTTCGGACCCCAATTTACGGTACACCGAAAATATAATTTTTATGAATGAGGATTTGCTGGGTGTTATCGTAAGAGTTGAAGACTTAGATATAGGCATCATAAGCGTTTACTTGGATAGGGAGCTAGATTTGGACACGTACCTGTACAGAATTAAGCGTATGGTGCAGAGCATGGCTTGCTCGCGGATAATGGTGGCGGGCGATGTTAACGCGGCCAGTCCGTGGTGGGGCTGCGCGGTAGAGGACGCGCGCGGCGCCGCAGTTGCGGAGCAGTTCGCGGAGCTCGAGCTAGAAGTCTGTAACTCGGGCGACGAGCCGACCTTCCTCGCCTACAGGCACGGCGCGCCCGCCGCCAGCATCATCGACGTGACGGCCTGCTCTGCCGCGCTCCTGCCCGCGATCGCCGACTGGCGCGTCGACCCCGCGCTCTGCACGCTGTCCGACCACAGGCCGGTCACCTTTGCGCTGCGGTTGAGTGCGCGCCGCGGGGAGGATGCGCCCAGTGCCAGCACGAGAATCTACAACACGACAAAGGCAAATTGGACTTTATTCGAGGAAAAGTTCGAGCAGGAGATCACTCGTGTCGAGCTGAGTGCCGCCGTGGACACGCTGGCGGACGGAGAAGCGATCAACCGGGCGGCCGATCTGTACACCGAGTGCGCGCTCGCGGCATGCGAAAGGGCCATTCCTCGCATCAAGCCTTGCAGTCGCGGCAAGTCCTGCCGCTGGTGGACACCCGAGCTGACCGAGATGAAGGCCGAGATGGTGCGCCGCCGGAGGAGAATCGCGCGGGCGAACCCTGCCAGAAGACGGTTCGTGGTAGGCCGGTACCTGGAGGCCAGGACCGAGTACAAGAGAGCAATAGAGTTCGCTATGACAGTCAGCTGGAAGGAGTTCTGCACGGGCGAGACGGTGGAGGGTATATGGCAGAGGTCTTACCGAATCATGAAGGCGTGCGGAGCGCGGGCGCGATCGGAGGATGTGCTGCTGACGGCGGCGGACGGGCGCGCGCTGGACGAGGCGCAGTCGGCGGCGCTACTGGCCGACACTTTCTACCGGCGCGATGACCCGCACCAGGACACGCCGCACCACGTCGCGCGCCGTGCCGCCGTGCGGGACTGGGCCGATAGCCTCGCCCACACCGCGCCGCCTCACGTCGCCTTCACTGAAACGGAACTCGAGACGGTATTGCGAACAATGAGTCCAAAAAGGGCTCCCGGGGGCGATGGGCTCACGCTGGACATCTGTCTCCGGGCTTACAGATGTGATAAAGCTCTACTTGTGGGGCTGTTTTCGCAGTGCCTTCGATTGGGTTGTTTCCCGAGATCGTGGAAGGTGGCGACCATAAAAGTGATCCCTAAGCCGGGCAAAGATACCTACACCACACCTAAGTCCTATAGACCGATCGGGCTTCTTCCGGTGTTCGGGAAGATGCTCGAGAAGTTATTTGTTAATAGGTTGCAGTGGCAGCTCGGCAAGGAGAGCAGTCTGAGCCCCTTGCAGTATGGATTCACCCCGCAGCGGAGCGCGGAGGACGCTTTGTTTGACGCCATGTCCATTGTTCGTGCTGGCCTGGAACAGAAAAAAATCGTCGTTTTAGTCTCCTTAGATATAGAAGGGGCTTTCGACAATGCCTGGTGGCCTGCGATTGTCGAACAGCTCAGGTCTAGCAATGTTGACGTTGAGGTCGTGCGCCTTATATTAAATTACCTTTCTGAGCGGAGCATTAAGCTAAAATATGCGGGGCAAGTGGTCTGCAGGGATACTAACAAAGGCTGCATTCAGGGGTCGACTTGTGGGCCGATCCTCTGGAACATCCAACTGGAGCCGGTGCTGGAGCAGGTGCAGTATGGGGGCGTCAGAGTTCAGGCTTTCGCGGATGATATCCTGATGATCGCAGCCGCAGCTGATGGAGTTGAGTTGGAGGGGATGGTCAACCGGGCGCTGGCTGTGATCACGCAGTGGGGAGAAAGCTTAAAGCTGAGATTTGCTCCTGAGAAGACGCAAGCGCTCTTGATAACAAAAAAGTTGAGATATCATTCTCCTAGGCTCATGATGGCAGGTACCCCCATAGCTTATGGATCCGGTCTTAGAATATTGGGATTAAATATTGACCCCATTCTCAATTTTAGAAGGCACCTTGAGCTTGTCACTAATAAAGCCATAGCTTTTTATAAGGTAGTATCGAGAGCGGCACGTGCACAGTGGGGTCTTAATTCCGATATTCTGAGACTGATTTATATCGCTGTGGTGGAGCCTACCGTTCTGTACTCGGCTAGTTGCTGGGCGGATGTTTCAGATCGGGTTTATGCTGAAAAGTCTCTAAATAGTCTTACAAGATCCTTTGCTATTAAAATAAGTAAAGCTCACCGAACAGTATCTTTGGCGTCTAGTGTCCTGCTGTCGAGACTGCTGCCTCTAACTATGAGACTGAAAGAAAATGCCCTCATTTTTAAGGCTAAGAGAGGGGAGCCTTTGTCTGGGTTGCCAGGACGAAGTATGGAGCACAGAAAAAGTTCATTCTCACTGCCTCACCCTGCGAAGAGAAGGCGTGTAAGGTTTGGGCTTATCGAGTCTCAGGAGGAGGCGTCGTGCCTGGGAGACGATGGGCTCGTGCTTTACACGGATGGTAGTAAGCTTGAGGGTAGGGTGGGAGGTGCGGTTACCTGTTGGTCTGGAGGGCGCGAGGTCCGTCACACCAGATTCCGGCTCGAGAACTATTGCAGTGTGTTCCAGGCGGAGCTTTGTGCGATACTGCGGGCACTTCAGTTGGCTGAAGGTAGAGGGGAGTCTGTTTTTGGCATAGCGAGTGATTCCAGGTCAAGTCTTGAGGCGGTGAGTGACCCCAATTCACTTAATCCTTTGGTGGCTGAAATTAGGGAAATTATTTTTAGATTGGATCAAGAGGGTAAGGTGATCAATTTGTACTGGGTAAAGGCACACTGTGGAATAGAGGGTAATGAGAGGGCCGACGAGTTGGCAAAGCAGGCAGCCCTGGGGGATAGAAGACAGCCGTTCTATGATAAATACCCTCTGTCCTATGCTAAGTGGTTAGTTAGATCGGACAGTATTAATGATTGGCAGCAGGTATACAATACATCTCAGGCAGGTAGTACGACAAAATTATTTTTCAAAAATGTATCTGTGGCTTATCAAACTCTAAATAAAATCACTCTTGATAATTTTTATGCACAAATTTTTACAGGTCATGGTGGTTTCAATTCTTATTTGTTTCGGTTTCGATTATCGGATTCTCCTCTGTGCTCTTGCGGTGAAGATGTCAACCAATCTGTGCAGCACCTGTTGATCGAGTGTGCACGCTTCGGGATGTTGAGACACGACTGTGAATGCGCTATGAACTTTAATATAAGTGTTGATACTTTAGAGCAGTTAGTTGGTGACAATAATTACAGGCCTATATTTTTGTCGTTTGCAAAGACAATTCTTCGCATAATTGGCAAGGAGAATGGCTCTTTCCTAGAGGAGGTATAATTATTTGCAAAACAAGGGTTTTTACATGGGCTTTTTCAGTCAAGTGTTTATTTTGGTTTGACTTGGATTCTTTGATACTTCAACTTTTTGGTTAATGGCTCTGCGTCTGGATTGACACAATTCTGCCAGTGTCTGTCTCATGATAGCATCGCAAGCTTTTTATTGGATTGCAATTGTTATTATGTACTTTTAAAGCAGTACATACATATTTACTTTACGAGTTTTTATATTGTTTTGACGGCTCCTTCACCGTGACATTGACAGATTGGCTTTCGGGCTGCTACACGTGCCACTCATAGCACTACGACGTGAGTCTGGTCTGCGGTCGTGGTTTGGGGTTTAGTAGAGAATTAATTTATATTGAATCTATTTATTATTTGATGCTATTTTATTGTATTTGGGAGTTTATTTTTCTGTGATTTTTCGTTTTGGGATTTTATTTTTGTGGGTTATACTTGCTGGTATTTATAATTTATAAAAACATAAATTATGAAACAGAGGGGCTTGGGCTGGGATGCTATACGGTTGCGCGACACTTAGTCTGATCTAGTGTTTTAATAAAATGATCGTGCAATACCTAATTAAGTTTATTGAATTTAAATATTAACAATACTTATATATATATATATATATATATTGATTTATTTGAAAAGTCATAGAATCATAGTAATGTATTGTTCTGATTTGTTAAAGAATCTGAGGGTCGAGTGCGTTTAGCTGTGGACAATCGGAATTGACGACGGTCGGATGGAACGTCGGACGCGTATGATCTTACTTATTTCACTTTGTGGCGGCCCTTTAGTTTGGTATTTGACTTTGATGGTTGGAGGAGCTGTCAAAACAACTTTGTTCATGTTGATATTGATGAATGTTAATGAAGTGTGTATATTGCTATACGCTAGCCGGGCTCTACGTTGAGTTTATGTGAACGGACCGCCAGTACTTAACTTGAAGTTCACTCTGTTGCCGCGTGTGTATTACTGTTGATTAGATCATTCATAAATATTGCTAACAATGTAATATAATTGACAACAAGCGAGTGAGATTTGGTTTGTGTCGTGG